>JXSR01S074381.1:40365-54930 GCA_000969725.1 Ophiothrix spiculata | reverse complement strand
TGGTGTCAAAATGTTCAGGGGATCAAGTTGCATCAAATAAGAGTTAGGACAAAATGATTTGAAACATCACCCTTTTTTTCCCCTTGTATAGCCCACCTCTAATAAAACAAAGTTTTTCATATAATTTTTCGGAACCTGATCATATAGGCTAAGGCCACATCGACACAATGATTCCATATGTGAATCATTGAAAACAGTGCCTATAAAAAAAATACAATATTAACACAACATCCGTTTAGTACTGAAAATGTCTCCAAAAATCTCATGATATACGCAACCAAATGCCTCAAGGTCCTGGAATCATTGATAAAAGTTATTTAAATAACCAATTATCACTAACCTGATATTTGAGTCGGAAAAAAAAAAGATAATATTAGCTAGGTTGCGCAAACTGTCGTTCGGTCAAACCGAACGGAAAACAGCCTCATAATCTTTTGTTATTCATGAATATTCACATGGGTAACTCATGAATAACAAAAGAATTTACGTTCGGTTTGACCGAACGACAGTTTGCACAACCTAGCTATTGCCAGAGACAAACATCTTATTTCATGTAAAATCCATGTCAACAAAAGCAAATTCCATACTACTTCCTGTCATCCTGACCCACAATGACCTTGTGTCATCACATTGACTAGATGCTATGACCCACCGTAGGTCAATGTGCGCAGCACCACAAAACACTTTCTCGGGTCACATTTGGCATAGTAAGAGAATTATCCTGTATGGATATTACTCCAAATATCTTGGTCAAAAAGATCGCTCAGCGAAAATGACTGCGCATATAGGGAGATATCGTGTTTAAATACAAATTTCAGTCGTTGTTTTGTGAATCAGAATTCTAGTATGGTTTTAATGGTTAATTTTGTGGAAAAATTATGAATTCATGACGTATCAACTTGGCTTTACTATTACAGTGACCCGTTCCCATATTGAAACACCACTATATTCCGTTTTACATACATGTACAATAGATCGGGTTACTGTATAGAATCAGATTTACACGACAGAGCAAAACTTTAAAGAGATTATGGGATATTTGTTCAGCTAGCTTTATTATTATATCGAGCAATCCCATGATTCAATTCGATAGTAAACACAACTGTAAATAATATTCCGTTGACCGTACAATTAATGTTAATTCCACATATTAAACACGCAGCACAAATAGAGCATTGTGGGATATTTGTTAATACACTATATGACACGGCATATGGATTCTGTTTTTTGCAATCTTGAGAAGATCAGTCAGATAGTGGTTAATATTTCCTAAAACATACACAGTAATTGCGACTGCAAGTGCATAACAACAAACGATTTTCGTGCCGTATGGTAGTATTGCATTACATTTTTCAGTATATGTTTGCTTCGGATGTGTGCCCCTGGATGTGCAAATGGGCGAAACGGGTGGGGGGGTGTTATAATTTTGTAATATTAAAACTTATTAATTCCATTGAACATACGTGCCACTGGGGACAGAGCAATAGCTCTGTAGCCAGGCACGCCTATGATACGCGTACTCCCTAATCCACCATATCCAACCACCCCACCCCACGACCATTGCATATCTGGGTCTAAACAGTCTGTGATAACATGGTAATTGGCCACTTGAAACTGTCAGATGATGTAAATAAATAGTAAATACATATGAGCCGTTTCATAGTTAGAAATAGGCTAACTAGCTTCCTTTCGCTTTCATGGTACCAAGTACAAAATGTACTAAAGTTTGGTTTCCTTGACGAAAGCCTAAACAAGTTGATTTTGATTTTAGGAACTAGTCTATGGTTCAGTAAATATTTAAACCCTGTATCTAAGTTAAAAACAAGATCCCCATTTCACAGCCTGGGTTTTCACTTATCAACAAAGCTTAGGCCAAAAAAAATAAATTGCTTGTTTGCCCTCCAGTTGAAAAATTAAAATTTTGGGTCGGTCGGTCGATTGATTCTCTTTTTCAATCACATTTATTTTAAAGAATGATGTCATTCTCCATGGATTTTATCATGAATACCAAGCAATGCAGGGCTTAATCAAAGATTGTGGGTCATTATTTAGAGAAAATATGCATTTTATACTGCTAAATGTGACTTGATACTGCTAAATTTTATGTTTTCCATTGAAAATATTGAGATTTCATATTTTACATTTTTGAAGGAAAAAAAAAATACCTGACACAATTTTTTGGCATTTTAGGGTCAGTGGCGGAGGGCAAACAAACATAATTTTTTTTGGGTCTTATTGTCAAGTTGAACCCTGCACTACCCTGTGTCATACGCGACCAACTGCAGGTCTAAATTGGACCCGATGCCCATTGCCCATGCTACTGCATCGCATGTACGAAAATTCATATTAATAAAAAGTACTGCATGTCAATGGCAATGCAGGAGTCTGTAGGGTCACGGTGACTTAATTTTTGAATTACACGTCCCCCCAAATTTCACGAGGGGGGGACAGACCCCCTCAAAAATAAAGAAGAAAGAAAGAAAAGGAAAGGAAATTGAAATTTTCCCTTTGTTTTGATAATATAAACTTTAAAAATAAAAAAAAAAATCACGAGAATTTTCAGATATTTTGTCATTTTTTAGTAAAAATTGGCCATTTTTGCGCAAATTTCAAAAAAAATTTATAGAATTTTTAGCTGAAATTAGCCGATATGACAGATTTTTTTGCGCGTAGCGTGCGCATTACAACAAAATCATAATTTTCCTCCGACCAATTTGCTAAAAAAAGCCGTCCCCCCCTAAAATTTTTACCTTCCGCCGCAGGTGATTTCATTTCCACCCATCGAAGAAAGAAATTAGTCTCGTTATATTACGACTTCATTTAATATTGTAACAGACAGGACATTATGTGGACATTATGTAAATTCAGTCGGTCGACCGTAGCAAATGAAGACTGCAAGAGACTTTTGGGGCGAATCATTTTTGTGTCTCCTTGTTAATTGTGCTTCAATGCTCCAACGGTGTGTGTGACCATGGAAATGGTGTGACTTTGACGAAATACTTCGCAACACTTCATAGCCATTTAAGATCATGGCAGTCTATTTTTTTACTTGCACAAGTTCAATGAACTTTGTATAATCACTAATTTCGCCTGGCAAAACGGCGACCACTGAAAGCACCGCACCACATACCCTCATCCAGAATCTGCTGAGCAGGATTATTGTAGTGCTCTTTTGAATGGCATCTCAGAGAAGAATTTGACTCGTCTTCAGAGGATCCAAAACCGATGTGCTCTGCTCATTTTCAAGAAACCCAAGCGCACTCATTCCTCTCCTCTCCTACGGGATCTCCATTGGCTTCCTGTTGCCCAGCGCATCCAATTTCGCACCCTTGTCCATACCTTCAAATCCCTGAATAGCCTCTCTCCGCAATACATCTCTTCCCTCCTCCACATTCACAAGCCGTCTGGTTACTCCCTTCGGTCCTCTACATCCATCCGCCTGAGCTCTCCAAGGACCCTAGTCCTGGCACCATGACTTGACTTGGTGTCAAGTCATGGGAAATGCTATGTAGTAAAACTGCCATTTAAGCATGTCTGTACAGACCATCTTAGGACTAAGTCCACACCTCAAATTCAGGCAAAATATTGAAGTTGTTCAAAAATTTTATAATTAGTAAGCTCCTTGAGAGTCTTGTGGATCTCATGATAGGTGGTTTGTTAACATTTAGAAACAAAATGTGTGATTTTTGGGCCTAAACTTACCTTGTATGTTGTAACATTGGGTTTCCGAATTTGACAACCTCAACTTTGTTTACATCCAGATTTTAGATGATAAATTTCATCTTTGGGTTTAAATTAGGTTTGTAATGATTCTACACTATTTAACGATATTGCCTATGCTGAGTGGAATTTTTTTAGGTTTTTTATTTTTCAAATATTTCCTGTCAAAACTTAGAAAGCTTAAATGGCCAAAGTATTATGCATTACTCCTGTGACCTAGGACCTATAGAAATTAAAATGCCCAATGATAAAAGTTAATGATGGTCCATGGTCACAGCTCTGGGACTACAAGGACCCGTACTCTGGCTGGCGATATGGCATTTTCTACCTCAGCGCCACGCCTATGGAATAAGCTCCCTGCTGTGGCCAGAGGCTCCACTACCATTGTCTCCTTCAAGAAGTCAATCAAGAGTCACCTTTTCCCAAATTAGTTGGTTGTGTCCTCTTCCTTCCTTTCTTTTCCTTCTTTTTTTTTTCTCAGCGCTTTGTATCCTTCTGGTTAAAAGGCGCTTTACAAATGCCAGTGTATGTATGTATGTATGAGAAAAATCATAAATGTAGATGTTGAAGCAAAACGCGAAGGGTTATGAGTGCGCGTAGTTTGTGAGGTGAACGATAGTTCCAATAATTGTAACTCAGGACCAAGTGTCCAGAGTTACAAGGAATATGTGGAGTTACATTGCCGTTTAAGCTTTCTAAGTTTTCACATGAAATAATTCAGAAATTAAAAACCCAAATAAATTTCTCTCATTAAATAGTGTAGAATCATTACAAAACTAATTTGAATCCAAAGATGAAATTTATTATCCAAAATCTGGACATAAACAAAGTTGAGGTTGTCAAATTCGGAAACCCAATGTTACAGCTTACAAGGTAAGTTTTGGCCCCAAAATCACACATTGTGATTCTTAATGTTAACAAATTACCTATCATGAGATGCACAAGACTCTCAAGAAGCATATTAATCATAAAATTTGTAAGCAATTTCAATATTTTGGCTGAATTTGCAGTGTGGACTTAGCCTCAAGATGCTCTGTATACACATGCTTAAATCATAATGGCAGTTTTACTACATAGTATTTTCCATGACTTGACACTAAGTCAAGTCATGGTGCCAGGACTAGGTGAACGACCAAAATAAAAAAAGACACACATACCGTTGGAGAACCTTCGAGCAACTAAGCCTAGGCTAAGCATGTGCATGTAGAATCGAGTTTAACTGTTAACTTAACAGTCACTTTAAGCTTACTCACGACAGTGTCCACATTGTCCAATCATATTATGACATAATGTCAGTGACAGAATCAGAAAAACTTAAGTTAAGACATATTTTAACCATCATTCTAGACCTACTAGTATGTCGACAAAACATTATATGTATTGTACCGTACCATCATTCAATGAATTATACACCACTATATGATCCTTGTCTTATGTATATATGAGCAATGAGGCTGCACAATACAGGAAGAAAGAAAGAAAGAAAGAAAGATTTATGAAGTAGATTTTGAAGAAACTATATAAAATCAAACTCACCAAGTATTCATTTCAGATTTACGACTGTTTTCCGGTTCAACATCAGATTTTTTAGTTCTTATACTTTTCATCGTCATCGATCAGGCAAAAATGCATGTGAATTTAATCCCGGAAGTGCTTGTTATCTGTAATTAAAATGGATATTCCTAAAGATCAGCTGAAATTATATACTTTTTTTTTATTTTTGACTAAATTTAAAAACTCTATTAATAGATATTGTATAATTCAACATAATTATGTCAATAGAAATAATACAATCGTTCTTAAAACTAAACAAAGGAGAAAATATATCTCTTTTTTTCCCAGGTCAGCGTAAAATGTATCCATTATAGCACACACAACAACATAAACATTCAATCACTTGTCCACAGGTACTCGACTGTGCATGACGCACTCATCGCCGGAGCTGCTACTGGCGATTAATCATCCTGAAATGCTTGTTTGGAATTTAGGAATTATCAATATGGAACCAATATGGATTATAACAATGCTTCCTGTTTTATTATCACTTTGTCCTGCTTCATTTGGAGGGATTTTCTCTGAAGATCATGCACGTTTGGGAGGTACGTCAATTTCATTTTTTCCTCATTGTTGTCATAGCCTTCTGCCTGTCATTGCTAGTCTGACTGAGCTTCTAGACCCATACTCCATTTCATATTGGGTCTGGGCTAACAGCCATTGACTCCTGCGAAAAGCCAACAAAATTTTGAAATACGAAGCAAGGGCACCTTTTGTTGCAACAGATGTCTGTGATCACTATAAATAGCATTCTCAGCTAATAGGAATTCATAATCAGAAGCTTTCATGTACAAAAAATCAACAAAATTCCAATTGTAGACTGCCGAATTCAACACACCTCATTGGCGAGATACTCTTCATGAGGAGGTGCCAATTACATATCCAGATCTAGTCCTGGCACCATGACTTGACTTAGTGGACACTTGGTCCTGAGTTACAATTATTGGAACTAATCCAGATCCAGATCCAGACAAAGTAAGATGGCGTCAAAATGATGTCAACAATGCATACAAAGTCTCTGATTTTTCAAGTCCAAATGTACCACTAGTCGTTGCAATTACCTTTTTAGTCAGCGGAACTAATGCCCAATGTTCCTGTCAGACACCGATGTACACAACTTGAAAAATAAAATTGAAAATCGGTTTGGTAAATTTTTGGCCAATTGCGCCGTTGCGGTGAAGGGCCGTTAGACCTAACTATGTCAATGCCTACAGGTACCAAACATACACATCCCGTTTATGGGAATGCAGTCATTGTACTGCATATCAGTTTGGCGGAACTCACAATTCGGATACGTAACCGAATTCGGATACCCACATACATTTTGTATCCATATTGTGATACCCGTATCCGAATTCGGATATAGAGGGGTATCTGAATTCTGATACGCCTGTCGTGGCGCAGGAAACAAATCGATAGCGCAAGCTGACAAGTACATGTAGGACATCTTTCTTGCATCTATGATAAATGTACCTGTTGAAAAGTCATTTCCATCTGTGCAATTCCAACGGGACAGCCTCGGAACATGTCCTGATCGATCCTTATCACAGACGACAAAATAATTTGGCCAAAACTTTCTTAGAATTTAGATGACAAATGATGATAATGTTATTGACTATCATACATGCCGATATGGTGCGCGGCGAAGCTGAATATTCATTTTAGCTGATATCCCGTTTCAGCTGTTTTTAATCCAAATTCGGATACGGGTATCAGAATTGTGATACGGAGTATCCGAATTCGGATACGTATCCGAATTGTGAGTTCCGCCGAACTGATATTATTCATCCAATACTGGCAGTAGCAACCCTGTATTAATGTTCAATAATGTTGAAAACCTGTGTTTGCACGGTTTCACAGTCATGACAGTCACTGAACCGATCAGAAAATTGATCGCCTTGAACACACTATCCAGACTTTAACAGCATTCGAAATAAGTGCTTGTCCGGGACAACCAAAATGACTGCCGGACAAGTGAATAAAAATCGGTACTTGTCCGATGGACAACTGTACAGCTGAACAACCACAAATTACTCTTTTCTTCAATACAAATTTATATTCCCATTCAGTCACAAAATTATCTAGGTCAAAAAATCTAAAAATGAACATACACATTGATTGACAGAAATTTTGTTCTAGAACATTTTCGGGACAACCAAATATTACGTACATGTATCCTACTTTGGTCCGGCGGAGAAGTCATTTTCTTACTTCAAAATTTAAAATCCAGATATCCTTTCTTTTTCACTTTTTGGTGAGAGAATCTGTTTGATGAACTGCTCACATGTGTCATCTTGTTTTTGACTGATCATACATTGTACAAATGTATTTGTAAAAAATCATAATATTTTGAAATGTGCAAAAATTATTAAATCAAAATTACCCAGCTAATTAATTTATTAATTGCCATATTAAGTGAACACTATTTTGCATTTTGTGCAATTTATGCAATGGATCTATAACAGACATAGGCCCTATGTTTTTAACCTTTTTACTCTATTCTTTTTGTAGCATTTTTCAGTGTAAACGTTGGTGACGTACTCGATTGCCACCTATCCCCTTGCAATATAGGGGTCTTTCGGTGACAAAAGTTGGTCAACAAATTCGGTCTTTTAGGGACAAAGTGCAAAATAATGGGGGTTCTTTGCCTTTGGGTGAAATTAAAAAAAGGAGGGTCTTTAGGCCTACTGGCCAAAATGTCCAGTGAGTGTGGTCAAGCCTGGTTTGTGATACCAAGTCGGCGCACCCTGGCAAATTTGAGGTACCGCTAATTGAAAATATATGCTACATGTTCAATTGTAATTTTAATTGATTTTAATTCACTAAAAAATCACATAAAATATGGTATTTTTGCGGGATTGTTGACTGAATAAGCAATGAAATGATGTCGCACGTTTGAAGCATATAAGTCTTGTCAAATGGGCCTATTTATGAAATATAGACAAACACCCACCATATTCATCCATATAACATCAAAAGGTGCGTATTGGATGTTTAGAAGTTTACATTCAGCATCTTTGGTTTAATTATTTGTCCAAAAAGGCTGTTAAAATATCCAGGGGGGGGGTGCAACTGCAACCCCCCACTTGGGAGAAAGCAAGAATTTTCAGAAGGCAAACCTACTAATTCTTCCCATGCAAATATGAATGATGAAGCTTTTCAAGAGAGTTTGTGTGATCACTAAAGGGGCCGAACTCTCATAAAAATTTTAGGTTACCTAGAGCAGTTAAGGGTACGAGGAATCCACATGCTCAGGAAAATGTGAATCCTAACTATTTTTCAATCATGAAAAGATAAATAGTCTGCTGCCTTTGCGGGGACTTGAACCATGGATTATGGCGGGGGTTAGTCATGCATTACGAAGCGAGAGATCTACCGCTGAGCTATCAAGGCAGCGTTGAGATGGTGAACTAAAATCTAAAACATAAACATTAGAATGCCGTATTTTTCTTTTGTTTACATAAAAATTGCAATTTTTGCCTCATTGGTATACTCAATTTGTAAGTAAATTATGCGAATGTGTATATCAGACAAAATGTAGGTAATGTAGATACTAAAATCAGGCTATTCACAGCTCAAACAGGGCAAACTCAGAGTCATAATTCACGCCCGTTTTTTCGGGCAAAACAACGCGGGTTTGTTACATTATCATTCCAAATCAACACAACACATTTATAAAATGTTATTTGTAATTCAATAAAAAGTATCAAGCCTACAATCTGTCAAAATTTGAAAACAGGCTAATCGTTCGATCATCATAAAATTTTAAGGTTTCGGCGAAAAAGGTGTAAATTTTTCGAAGTAGTTTATTGACGTAATTTTGACCTTGATTATGGACGTGAAATCACTACTAAAGTCACATGTATAAACTAAAGACTCTATTACATATGTACGCCAACAATTGTATTATTCTGATATGTGTAAGTAGGTAAAAAGATGCAGTAAAGATGCCGTTGGCAAAAATGGCACCCATTTAGGGACTGTAGCCTTAACATTTACTTAGCAGTTTGGTCTAGACTAGAGTAGATAAAAAATTGGAATTGTAAAAAAAAAAATCAATATAATATTGGCAGGTTAAAATAAAGGTTTATGTTTCAATAGACCTATATCAAGAATAAAATAAACTTTTGCAAGTTTTCATTTTTTAAACTCAAATTTTTGAAATTTGTTGGCATCTTTTCAATGGTGCAACCAGCTGAGGCTGTACAAGTACTTTACATAATGCATGTACTGTACCAAGGTCATGTGATACCAAGTGAGTCAACAGCCATTTTACTTGGAATATGACCCTGGTCTTTTGTTGCAGTGTGAACTTTTATTGTGATTTATCCAGAAACAATGTTGATTCAAAAATATTAACCCACCCCCACTTGCATAACAGAGTAAATACAGTATGGTGTCGGTGTGGTGTGTACAATTTGTATGTATGTACACACAACCATATTTGCCAATTAAAGTTTGGCAACAATTTCTAAAGATTGAACTTAATATTTTGAATGTTTTTCTGGAAATTTAAAGAATTTTCCACCCTCAAATAAATGTATTTAAGTTCTTGGCAAAACTGGAATTCTTAGCAAAACTGGAAAAGTGTAGCTGCTTTTTCACAGATTTATTCAATTGTTGGTATATCCACGCCATTAAAAGCTATAAAAGCCAATTTCCTGCACTATAAAACTATCATTCCCTCAAGGACAGGAAATTGTAGTAAACATTTGTTATTTACATAAAAGCAGTGTCCTTCAATATTATGTCAAAGTATTCTTTGATTATGTAAAGAGACAATCTGGATTAATCAACAGCCTCATCCCCTGAGTTACCCCCAGGGGGGCCAGTCAAACATATTGGTGTACACATGCATGACCAAAAAACACGTAAAAAGGGGTGTTTTTTCATTGTTGGGCACGTCACGTGCGTGGCGCGTTAAGGGTATCATAAACGCCGATTTTCAAGAAAAAGGGTTTGCGAAAAATACCGGCTGAACGCGTTTAGGGTATACTTGTTTTGTTCTCCATTCCCCGGAAAAATGAGCTTCCCATTTTCAATTAGAGAATGTATGTCATTCTTTTCCTTTTCTACATGGTTTATTCTGAGACGCCGTATTTAAAAATGTGAATATAACGAAACTTGAGCTTCGATATCACCTTGTTTAGGGTCATTTTCTGGCAAGAACTTGTTTTAGGGGCCAACATTTTCAATGAAAGCGCGCTAAAACTTGTTGGGGGGTTAATCTTGCTTGAAGTGTAAAACTTGTTTAGGGTGTCTAGAAAAAAATTTGGTCACGCATGTGTACACCAATATGACTGGCTCCCCTGGGGAGTTACCTCAATGTACATGGCAAACTTTACCTTTAATTAAAGCAATACTATTACTATATAAGATTTTGATCAAAAATGGTTTTAAGGTGTTTGGTCCATGATAGATCTTTTAGTAAAAATCGGCATGAATGATATTTTATTGATGTAGAACCCGAGTTTTGAAATAAAAATTGGGGGTCACCGGACTCGTTTTTGCATGAGAGTCGTTTTAAAAACAGCATTTTTAGAGGTTTTTAGGGAAAAATTAGTACAGGGGTCTATGGGAAATGTGGCAAGAGTGAAATTGTTTAAGTGTTGATTACAAAAAAATCTGCCCCCGAGCATTTTTGTTAATTTTTTCACAAAAGTTGCACAAAAGTATGTTCTTTCAAATAAAACAATAAAAATTGGGGGTCACTGACTTAATTTTCCAGAAAAATATTAAAATATGACAATTTTTAGCTTCAACACACTACTCAGAGTAAATGCGTATTGCGGCACTTACCAACTCGGACACTAGCGCGTACTGGTACTAGTGGACCAGACACCTTAAGTAAAATAAAAATGAAGGAATGTGCCTATCTGAAAGCATTTTCAATAGCATTTTGTCAAAAATTGGTAACTTGCTATTAAAAAATTGATAAAAAGCACATGCATGCTTTCCTATACGCTGACAAAGTTAAAACATCATATCCTGGTTACTGGTTCACTTCCTCACTTAGATTTATGATTTAACAACAAACTGCTACTCAATCAAAACCACAGTGGTGCATCAATGTGTAACTGAAAGCTCGAAAGAAGATCAAATCCTACAAATGTAATAGGGTTATGAATGTCCAAAGAACTCATTTGGTTGCTAAATATCCATGCAGTTAATGAGTAAACAAATGTGAAAAAATGCTATGAGTTATTTTATGATTGTATCCTTGACAAATTTTAACAAAAAGTAGGCCTGATCTGGTAAATATTGTCTTTGAGATTTAATCCTGTGTAATGCACATTTTAAAAAATGCCCGGCCCCTGGGAACCGGGGATGGCCGGGACTTGCCAATGAGGTGTGTTTTTTAAATTGTGAACTCCCTGGCCATATCCCAGTCAAGTCTCGGCCATACAGGGCAATATTTGTATGTCAAATTCCAGCCAAGTCCCGACCCCTGTTAGCCGGACAATTACTTAGGGTCATAGTCTAATTCCGGTAAAGCGCCCGACCCCAAATCCTGGCTTTTCGAGATGCATGAACTTTATGAACAAGTCCTGGCATGTACCCGGTACACCCGGGAAAAAATCTGATCAACTCCCCGGCTATAAGGTAGTACAGTACAAGTCCCAGCCATCCACGCAAGGATCGGCAATCAACTCCCCGGCTATAAAGTAGTACAGTACAAGTCCCAGCCATCCACGTAGGGATCGGGTCATTTTTTTTTGAAAAGTGCATAAACTTATAATTTTCATTTCAGAATGGAAGAGTTCCAGAGGTAGACACAGAGAAATAACCAAGTATGATATAGTTGAACCTAAGCTACTGGTAGATAGACGAAAAAGAGATACCATTATTACACAAACGCAGGTAGGTGTAAATATTACCAATTCATTTATTTCCCTGCTACCATGGTTGGCGGGTATGGTTGCAACAATGAATCAGACAAATGATGAGAGTTTACATGTAAAAGATGCTGATAGTCCAACCGAAGGGAAAACCTTGAAAGGGGATATAACATCATGGGGATGACTAACCCCTCGTCTTCCTAAGGAAGGGGGGGGGATTACCACCCCCCCCACCCCTAATGGATGATCGCCGATTGCACCAAAACGCAAAATGAAGCGACCCTGAGCATTTAGGTAATTGTTCTATTTTCATGATCTTGGTATCAATGGAAAGAGGAGACCCTACCCTAAATACTGTAGTACCAAACAATATAACCCCCCCCAGGAGGGTAAAAGGCTTCAGCCCCAGAAGCCCAGCTCTAAACCAGGAAAACTACTGAAAGTCCTTGACCCACCAGGTATACACAGTATGCAGCGCTTCATGAAGGAGCATTCGAGCAGGGGACCTGTGGCTTAACATGACATCCAAACCACAGAGCAATTGAGAGTTTTTTGCCCACGGAGACATGGGGCTCGAAACAGGAACCTCTCTCCTAATTTAGTAAGCGTCCTGTGCTGTAACAGCTCGGCCACGCTTCTGTCTTAAGAATGATCCTTCATGATTTAGAGTTCATGCTTCATTTTTAAAATAACGAATCTGTTGTGGTCAAAAGAGGAAAGCAATTTTCGAGTTATTGAATAATGAACTAAACATTTAATTAACATCTTGCAACATAATTTATTCATTTCCACATACATGTAAATATAGTGTGTACACAATTGTATATCTACTATACTAAGTATAAACATTGTGGAGGAGACCAAGAAAATAAGCCAAAGGCCTGTCAAGTCCTTGTCTCCAGTTTAGAAGTATAGATTATAAATGAATGACAAAGAATGAAGCGCTCCTTCCTCCCAGACCACAATTCGATAGCCAAAGAGTAGAATGGGAGAAGGGGTTGATACAGAAATAACGATAAAGTTAAAAGTTAATCATAATATGATTCTGAATGAAATCAACTTAGAACTTGGCATATAGGCCTATGCTGGGCCTATGCACATGAAAAGTTTTAATATTGGATTGCCAAACATAAATAATTGGTAACTGAAGTCAGTGACAATATTTTATGCCCCCAATGCTGTCATTTCGAAAGTGAATATGGCAGGGAATTTGGCTAAAACCACAGTCATCTTTTACCATATATTTACTGATTTATTTCCTGTATTTTCAGTGTTCAGCAAGATTGCAAAACCTCACATGAGGCCACATGAAAAAGAAAGTTGTTTCTCGTCCAAATGTTTCTCAAAATGTGAGGAGTGAGGGAGGTGGGTTTTTTTTTTTATTTTTTTTAATTACTTTTTTTATGGTTGGGGGGAGCCTGAGCAATCAAGGTTTACCCAAGAACTAGTAGATGTTGACTGCACATGAAGTTGCTGTCTTTAAACTCTATATGATATGGATGGGTGTTGGTTTGACTACAGTTTCAACGTTAAAAACATCCAAAATTAAAGGAAAGCGGGGTGTTGATATTTGAACGATTTAGCTCAATTTCTAACACCTTTTTAAGATTTAAAAAAAAAGTGAGGAGGTCGGGGACAAGAAACAACTTTGTTTTTTATGCGGCCTGATCAAATCATCATGGAGCTTTAATGATTCTGATGACAACAAAGTTAACATGCCCTTAACCCTCTATACAGTGTTGTAAGTTTACAAAAAGAGAATGTTTCATGTCATGAAGGTCAGGGTTAAAAAGTTAAGGGTTGAGAACAAGGGATCTTTTATTTTTACCTTTTGGAAGAAAAGCTTTGATCTTGATCCAAAAGGCCATATATCTAAAGACGTTAGCATGGTATTACATGTATGTTTTACAGAACATTATTCATGACTGTAAATTAACTGCATGATTTAATGACCAATCTAAAGTAAATTTGCATTGAATTTGAAAGACCTTTTTCCAGCTCTTCTGTGTGTAGATTATTTGTTATGAAGCAAATTGAAACCATTAACATTTTCTGTACATTTTCAAAGTTAATAGTTTGAAATAAAAAACTACAGAATGGTATGGTTTGACAGGTAGTAAAGTGGCCTTCAACTTTGCTGTGGCAGGTATGCGTAGTATAGTCTTTTCTGATTTGTGGTCTTATTCCTACCAAAAAGGAAGTATTATGGAACCTTTGCATGTTGTGGTCGTCCTTGTGTCTGATAAGATTCTATACACAGGGTTTGGGAAAATATTCAACTATTTAGGAACCGTTCGCAAACACTTAGTTGTAGGGGGGCTGATGCAAAAAAATTATTGTGGAAAAATTTTCAGGGCCCCCCTTTTTGACCTCAAAAAATGTTAAGGGTCCCCCTTTTTTGCAACAAAAATTAGTGGTCAAACCCATAAAAAAGCATGTAAACTCTTTTTTT
>JXSR01S074381.1:4731-23325 GCA_000969725.1 Ophiothrix spiculata | reverse complement strand
TTATGACCGATAAATATCCCAAAAATTAATGAGTCGTTTCATAGATTTTGACCATCCTCAGTATTTTGACCACAATGAAATTGGTCACCAAATGTATTATTTTATGGAAGGCCATCATTACATCCATCAAGTAATGTTTGTGTCACCTGGATACACATTTCCCAAAAAAAATCTCATTGTGCCAAGTTGGTTGACCAAAATGCACTTTTATTTTATTTTACACCCTGTATAAATTTTACCCATCCCTCCAAAATTAGGCTTATTTAGGTAAAACTGAAATCCTTGGAAAACAAGCTTTCCAGCAATATATAACTTTGTGGGTTTTCAGTGTATATATTTAGAGTTACAATACGTTGAATACAAATTGGCATGGTTTTACCAATGTTTTTGTGTGAAACAAAAATTATGACCAGTTCATGACTTATGCCCCGATGCACTATTTTAACATAATGAAAATTATACGAGCGACACCGCAGAGGCATCTCGATCAATTATGGACGGTAGAGAGGCATGGCCATTGTCGTCTGTACAAAAGTGTATCAATATACTGTATATGTACCTTGATTTGCCTTGTTCATCTCTCTTCTGTTATTCATTAGTTGCCACATGCAGTTTGAAACAAGGAAATGCGTAAATTCATTGATATTGAAATATTACCCTGAGATTGTGGTTTTAGTTTTAGAAGCCAGATGTATCATTGAAAGCATAATATTTTTACAGTTCCAAAGTTGAGTAATTTTATAATCCAAAACACTGATTAATATAAATTTTCCTGTTGCGATCAGATAAGGCCAAAACAAAAATATTGTTTGTTTGTCCATAACGGCCTCTAAAATGGTCGGGTCGGTAGGTCGGCTTTTTAAAAAAAATTATTTTTTATTTTTTTTGTAATAAATGTACATGAAAGTCACCTTAAAGAATTGAAGAAATGAACAAGAACTAAACTTAACTTACAAGAACAACAAACTGCTGATTCTTACAAGGTCTTCTACATTGGAAAATACAGTTCATGTCAAAGTTCATATCACATTTTTATGATTTGAAGACTTTTTCGATGAATTTTTATATCTTTTTGCTTGAAAAATCCTGAAATAAGAGTTGGAGAATAAAAAAACTTTATAAAGCACACGGTCGGGCCAAATTTTGACGGTCGGTCGGGCGAGGACAAACAAACAATTTTTTTTCGGCCTAAGAGCACTTTACATAATTGAAAGGCATGAAATTGTGTGCTTTCAAATTGTAATTGCTAATCGGTTTCTTATTCAAACAGTATATCTTTTTGAAACTGGTTTCAATTAAGTGGAATATGAAAGATCAATATCAGAGTTACATTCCATTTAATTAGCGGCAATTGTGTGGAAAGTAACAAGTTTAGCGAATAGATAATATTGAACTTGTCAACTACTCAATTCATGGAATCACTCTCTATCTCTCAAATGTGTTAATTGGTTTACAATAACTAGCAGCAAATTACTGATTGAAATTGTTAATTTTGTAGATAATAGTTCTGATCTAGAATATCCCCAGGAATGCAAAAGAACATTTTTTGTGTTGAACTGACTTTTGATACTGATACATGTATGCCATGCAGTAGTCTATGCTACAGACCATTTTACTATGAACATGCTAACACACCATCCAGTCACTAGAAACTTACAAGCACACCACCAATTATCACACTTTTCACTAGTGGTCGCTGCGCTCCCTCGGAGTCAAATTTTGCTGTGCAAAAATTTCGCCTATGGCAAGCGCTCGCGCCTTTGGCGTTCGTTTGGTTTGTGGACATTACCGAGGGTCTTTAACAAAGACTAGCCATGTAGTAGCATCGCAAGAGGTGAGAGGAAGGAGGGGGCACCCAATTGCCCAATAATAAAATACCTTGAGCGCCAGCCCTGGTGTATGCGCACTTGGAATTTCAGGTTCATTTGATTTCTTATAAATTTATTAAAAGAAAGGCAAAACAGATAGTAATCTTGAATGTCTATATGTCTGTTTTAGAAATTGCGCTTCTTATAAATGACGTAACTAATTTCAGCATATACGGAAGTAAAAATATCTAGGTCTGTTTATTGAAATGTGGTAAGTTTTTACAAGAGTTTCTACCTTGTACAGGGACAAACTAAGAATTATATATTTTTTTAAATGGCTCAAAATTTGACTTCTGTCATATTTTTTCAAATTTAAGTTCATGTATGTTTAATTAATTAATATTTTTTTCGTATATAATTTTTTTCTTGCATTATTGTCAAAATGGCTCCAAATTTGACTTCGTCATATTTTCATGTTTTTGTCAAATTCAAGTTCATGTATGGTTTAATTATTTTATTTTCATAGACATTTTTTTCCCTTCATTTTTTACAATAATCGGGGGCCTTAATTTCTCAAACTTTTGCTAAGAAGATGTTATCTTGTGAAGTTAAAATTCTATATGCTATAAAAAAGATAATATGAGGAGGTGCTCTAGCAAAATTAGTCGAAAGTTGTGAATTTCAAAATTTGAGTTTATGACATATTCTCATTCTACATAATCTCAGCTTTCAAATGATATATAATCAGTCACTCTTTCTTTCCCTACTCTTCATTTAGAGACCAAAAAGCAAGGCAGTCTATTGAATATCTTGCAATAATGAATAGCCGAAAATCAATGTTGAAGCACTGAATACATGATAGTGTATAATAAGAAAAATTGATAAATTTACCATTAATTATTGCACTTCCTGTCATGATTGACCTTCAAAATTTGAGATATAGGTAAAGTATTATGCATGAATGCATTTTATGTAAAAAACGAAGTTCGACCTTTTCACAATTTTTTGACTTTAGATGCCATTTATTCAAAATCTGACTTTCCGCTCATTTTGCCAGAGCAGCCCATAGATGAACATTCACTCCCAGCATTCACTGTTGGTTGATAAGTGTCTAAGTAGCGCATCAGTTGGCAGTGTTTGTTTTTGTCACTTTGTTTATTAATTGAGGCATTTCGATATCTCTTACAAGATTACTTGTAGTTAAGCTACATAGAGATGAGTGATATGTCTGGAGTCCGAGATCTTCAAGCCTCTGTGATGAGACATGGTCTTCCGATGACCAAGACGGCCAGTTGTCAGGACTATCTGATTTATTTGAGATGACACGTTAGCTATATTGTATGAAGGGTGTCAACTCACAAGGCTTGTGAGGTGATCTGGATTGGAGACAAGGAGCCCAGATGTTTTTATTTTTTGAAAAAGCCAAGAATTTTTAGAAGAAATACACATATTAAACACTCAATATCATGACACAGTGTAACAAACAGTAACATAGTTGAATTTATTTACCTCATATATAGATATAGATTTCTGTTCTTTGATTGGTTAAAAGTGAGGGCTTGGATTTATATCTTTCACTAGGCTCGCTCAATATAATTTGTGATAACTCGTGTTGCAGTGCGTAAGGTAATTATCTTGCACTCGCAATCCTAGGCGAAAAAAGCATGGTTTAACCATGGTTAACCATGGGGTTTTGACCATGGTCAAACCATGGTTAGCCGTGTTTTTGAAAAATGGCACGCCATGGTCAAACACATCCAGTCACCATGGTCAAAAGCTTGGCATGTTTGACCATGGTCAACCATGGTCAAACATACAGAGTTTGACCATGGTTGTCCATGGTCACTTTGGACTGTATCTGAACATGGTAGTGCCATTTTTCAAAAACATGGTTAACCATGGTCAACCATGGTCGATATGATCATGTTTTACCATGGTTGACCATGGTCAGCCACGGTCACATTTTCCATAGTTTTTTCCATGGTTACATTCTTGTTGTGAAACAAGAAAGTGTATTATAACTTAAATTTTGTGAATCTAATTCTATATAAAAAGATTAAATATACAAAAACTGTCCTGTTAAATTGTATCTGTTTGACCATGGTCAACCATGGCCAACCATGGTTAACATGATGGATTTTCTTGTGACCATGGTCAGACATGGTGACTACGGTCAATGTCACAATTTGAAATTGCCTGACCATGGTCAAACACACTCCAACGATGGTTGACCATGGCTGACCATGTTCAGCCATACTTAAGCATGGTATACCATGGTGACCATGGTCACCATGGTTGACCATGGTCAAGCCACCATGGCCGATCATGGCTGACCATGGTCAACCATGGTCAACCATGTCTTGACCATGGTTGACCATGCTAGCACGGCTAACATTTCGCCTAGGATACAACGGTCAGCATTGAAAGGAGAAACATGCATATCGTAAATCAATAATCGGGCATTTTAAGTGCTGAAATTGTTCTTTTAACCAACCAGTTTACAAAAATATTGAGTGCTTTTTGGGAACTGGCTTTCTCCGCCATCTTGTGTCGCTCATGGAGCAGAGTAATTGTACCTTGGGAAATATTTGGAGTTTGCCCGATATCCAGGCAGATTGCGTAAATCTTCACTTGACGCATATACAGCGTGTGCATTTTGTTTCACACGCAAACTGTGTCTGCGTTTCAAGTAGCGTGTATTGCAACTTCTTTTGATCAAAGTATGCCAATTTTCCCTCTAATCCTTTGCAAAGATTCGAAGTGTGGCACGCGGAGCAGTAAAATGCCGGAGGTACAATAACTCACCTGCGACAACAAAGATGGCTGCCGTCCCATAGAATTTACACGGCAGCAAGTTACCGGTTCCCCTATAAAAATTCCTTGGTAACTTCTCAGTTCTGTTAATTAAAATTTTGATACAATTAAGTTATCTCATCAATATACAGAAATACTGATAGCATATTTTTGTAAATTCTAGGTAAACAGTTCAGTACTATTTGATTTTGTGGTATAAATGTTGAAATTTTTGACAATTAGAGAAAATATTTTGGGAGATGCCCTATTCACTCGTCTTATTCAACTCTTTTCCATCTGACAATCTCCATAAATTAACAAAATCCCCATTTCCAAAAGTTTGACAAGTAGTCATACTCTATGACCGACACTTCATCTAAATGATTTTAACAATTTTTGGCATGCTAGCTAGTATGAAAGCGTTCAACTGTAACGTGATCTAAATTCAGAAAATGACTAGTTGAATTGGACGAGTGGATACGGTATTCATATTTTTTCTTCAAAATTAAGAGCTCTCGTTATTTGTAAAATTTAATGCTGCGCAATAAATTATTATAAAGTAGTACCAAACTGATGTTAGCCAATGTTTGATTCCAACTCGGCCACAATGCTCATTTTCCATTTTATCC
Organism: Ophiothrix spiculata; assembly: GCA_000969725.1. Classification (NCBI taxonomy): domain Eukaryota; kingdom Metazoa; phylum Echinodermata; class Ophiuroidea; order Amphilepidida; family Ophiotrichidae; genus Ophiothrix; species Ophiothrix spiculata. Next base: position 18,095 of record JXSR01S074381.1, on the reverse strand, counting down.
TGATTAGGATTTTTTGTTTCCATCCTTTTAATGATGGGAAAGATCATAATCAGAATAACACTCAAAATTGAGACAAATTTGCATTCTGTCACTGTGAAGATGACTCAGCTGGTTAAAATTGAAGAGAATTCATCAGTTTGAATATTGTACTAATTTAATGAACACATCTATCATCCCATTATATGTCGCCAATCTGTCGCAAGTAAATATGAGAGGTCTGTCCAATTAGCCATATCATTCAACCATGACCAATTTTGTTTTCAAACTTGACCATTAGATACCATTGACAATGTTGCCAAACCCGCTTTTTAGGCACCCAATTGGGCTACTTTTGACCATTTTCACTAAGTACTTTTGCCAACCTCCTGTCCGATAGAAACAAATGCGTAAGAAAAAAAAAGGGCTACTTCTCACAATTTGCTGTCCCATAGAAACCAATGGTTAAGAAAAAAATTGGGCTACTTTTGAAAAATAATTGGACTACTTGGCACTTACATTTTTTGGCAACCCTGATCATTGATTGAAGTTGATATGAAAATGAAGAGAGATGTCAATGTAAAAAGATGTTACCCTTTGAATGCTTGGAATGATCTCAATTTTTCTATTTGATCAAAATTTCAGTTTTTAGTTGTGGTATCTATCCTTGAATGAGGCAGGCTAAACTCAATTTGTGATGCAGAAAATTTGCAGGTTTGATCAAAATCAGTTTTAATCATTTCTGGAAGTTTGAAGATGACAAATTTTATACAAAGCAATCCCAACCATCATTCACTATTAAATTGAATTAGGTTTAAAGAATGATTGCAATTCTCATGACATACAACAGTCAAGACTTTATGTGATAGTATAGTTAACTGGTGGAAACAAACAAGCAAAGTTTTAGGTGTATGAAATCCCAAATTAAACCCTTTGGCTGCAAATCCTACTATTTGGACTTCAGACCTGCAGAAAATGTAATTTTTTTAAATTCATTTTGAAGTAAAAAGTGACCCTAAATAGATTTTAAGTAATTGTACATATCACCCCATATGTGAATAAGGGATTGGGAACAGATGTTGATTGAGGATGCATGTTTAATGCAGTCAATGGCATCTTTCATATTTCGCATGACGACATCATAGAGAATTTTATGACGAACGAAAAGGAGAACACTGAATAGAATACCGGCATTCTATGTCATATAGAATGCCGTCCTGTGTGTACAGCTGATTCATCCAGCTATTTGATTTTCTATGAAACTCTTAATTAATGCAAAGCTGGGATTGATAACATATAGCATTTTATGTACAATACTGCTATTTAAAAGGTCAAATTTAATTATTTCTGACAGCAGCAAGTCTGAAGCAGTGTAGATAAATTTATCAATGTCAAGGTTTGATATGAGCAGAAGAAGATGTCAATGTCAGTCCAAAATGCCATTATTGGTATCTTACTCTTTAGAATTATTAATGATCCAAAATTGTAAACTGAGTGATATCTTTGACCACCCATCAATAAGAGGATGAAAAGTTCAAGGCTTGATATGGGCAGTTATTTTCATTTATATGTCTTTCAGCCTCTTGTGATATGAACCCAAACTGTTAATATTTTCTCACTATGAAACAAACAGGGGGTAACTTATAGTATCTATTCACATAAAATAACATAATTGCTGTTTTTATAATTTGTATTTTCAGAAATTAAAACTAATTTATTTCTCAATACAGGAGATGCTATTTTGCTGTCTTCCGAAGATAACATACATATTTGTAAATCTTGTTTAGGCTTTCGCCAAAAAAACCCAACTTGGTACTTGGTACCAAGTACATGTAAGCTAAAGGAAGCTTATCTTCAACAGGGCTCCAAGATGTTTTTAAATTCAGTTTTTGAATGCAGGAGAATGACCGCAGTATGCAGAGAAAAACCTGCGGAAGTGAGCATGGCCTGAAAACCATATGCACATAAAGTGCTGGGCGCGGGAATCAAACCCGGGACCTCATTGGTGCAAGGCAAGGGAACTACCACTGCACCAACCCGCTCCAAAATGTGGAAGATGCTGTTTTCAGAATTAATTAATTTTCAAGTTCCAATTTTTGAGGGTCACCTTCTCAAGTATATAAACTATCATGGTATGCATGTTATGCTAAATCTCTTTTCCTGAGGTCTTAGAGGACATTACAAGCTTTAAAATGACACCAAATATGATACTATAAGTTGTTTCAATTCGGAGATACAAACTTTTTTGTTATTGTATTTTTTAAGCATTTCTTTATTTGCTAGAAATGCTCAGGCGTTCTATGGGTCTGAAAGGGTTTAGATTGATTTTATCTTTTAGAGGATAGATTGCTTTGCTACTTTCTCATGAAGATAACAGCAATGCTATCTTCAGAAGATAGTATAAGCGAATGATAACTGTTTATCTTCAGCATTGCATATTTACTAAAATGGAGCAAGTCTAGAATGAAGAGATGTTATATTATAAAAAAGATTTATACGGTGGTTGAAGACATCAAAGTAAAGTAAGTACAGATTTACGACACTCACCAGTTTAATATTTCCGTAATATTTTCAAAGAAACCCTTCTCCGTCCTTAGCGGGTGTTGGCTGAATGATGACTGCTGAATATTCTACTACTGGATGAGATGGTGTCGTATTTGGTATTTCTAGTAGTAGAGAATCATACACTTAAAAAGTTTACGGCCCCCGTCTCTGTTTAAGGTGGGGCTGGTTTCTCGTTTGATATAAATGGCCTCCTGTATCTTCCTAGTAATAATTAATATATAATTAATTTGTCTTCCCCGCATAAATGATGTAAGCATTATCAAGCTAGTCTTCTTACCACAAAAGATTGAATAGAATTGCTATATACAGCTAAGATCTAGCATTCTATCATCACGAGATAGCATAGCTGTTTCGGATAACGCAAATCCAATTTACAGCAGATAGCATATTAACTATCTCTAGTAGATATTTTTTCTTTAATGACTGATGATATTTTATCTTTCTTTTACTTTTCTTTTTCACAGCATCATTGTTACTACCATGGTGTTGTAAGGGGAGTGGATGAGTCTAGCGTAGCACTCAGCACATGTAATGGCTTGAGGTATGTGTAGACAGAAGTTTAAATTCTGCTAAGAATAGTTTTTAGTCCTCATGACATTTTCAAAGCTCAATTTGCTTCACAAGTCCCGTTTTGTGAAAACTTAAAGCCAGCAACTCTTACCCCATATAGATGAGTTGACATAGGACGTCATGCCCGGCAGTGTACGCGGTCATATCCATTGTTCCTTGCCCGGCATTATGCGTGCACAGAAGGTTTTATTTAGGACACATGCTTTCAAAATTCACGCCAAATCAAGTAGGGCTATTGAAATGTGCAGCAATCATTTGTTGTTCCCTCATGCATATCTGTGGACTAGCTCCTTAACCGTGTTTATAAACATTAGTGTCAACTCATCCATATTTTTTCTCAATCTTATATCAAAGTCTTCACATGTGCTTATCATTGAACATGCATAAGGATTGTTCATACCATAGTCCAAAGGTCATAGTCAATACCATAAGAAAAGTAATAACATTTAATGTTCTCATTGCTTTACCTTCATACAATGATCAATACAAGAGCTGGCATTATCATAATTCTTCAATAGTATTCATGAATCCAGTCTTGTTGTTTAATAGGTAGAAAATAAACTTCCATAAACACCTGAAACTTATAAGAATCAGGATGAAATGCAGTTTTACAAAATCTTCTTCAAACTTCAAAATGGATTTTATTTAAGGGCAACCAACAGAGTGGAAACTCTTTATAGCAAGTTGCTGGGGACAGACACATTTTCTTAATATCCAAAGTTTGGCATATTAGGGTTTTAAAACTAATAATAAAAAAAAAAGAAAATTACTTAAATGGTTCTTTCTAACAGAGATTTTCCTTTGTCTGGACCATTTATGCGAGAGGGTAGATATTTGCATGGGTGACAGAATGATATGCAAATTTCTATACCATATAATGTGGTATAGCCAAAAATATTAATAGAATTTTGCATACACATTAGATGTACATTAGTTCAATATATGTTAATGTCATGTGACATCTGATTTCTCAATATTCAGGGATGTGCATACAAAGATTCCCCAGCCTGTCAGCCTGGTAATTTGCCAGCCTGTACTGAAACTTGTCCAACTTTTTATTAACTGAAATTTCTAAATGACCAAGATGCCTGGCCAAGACGTACTGTTAGAAAAACTTTTGATTTTGTGTCCATATCTTTTATCTTAATTATTCTAATCTAATTTATGTGTAAAGTATTTGTGACCATCCACCACAAGCCTCCAGTAAAGTTAGCTTTTTTTTTATTTAGAGCTATAGTGCAAAATACACACATAGATCATATTCTGATGAAATTATGTTTTTGCAGTATTGAAATGTGCCAGCCTCTATTAAAGGGGCATGGTCCAATTGCTTCAACTTTTCCCCAACGTTTTTAGATTTTGGCACCGAACTATTGGTCATAATTTTCTCATATCCAATGCAAAATTTCACAACCGAGGTCAGTTTCATTTTTGAGATATATATGAAAATGTGTCTAATTATGGTAACCATAATTAATTTTACAGAGTAAAGTATAGACAGCTCTAAAATACAAAAATATATATAAAATCGAAATGATTTGACAGATTCAGCTGAAACTTGAAAAAATAAAACTCTTTCACATGACACTGAAAACCAAATTTTGACAAGTTACACCAAGCTCCTTTAACCCTGAAAACCAAATATTGACAAATTAGACTAATATGTTTAAAATGGGTTTAATTTTAACTACAAATACTTGAAAACTAGCATTTTTTAAATATAGTCAAATTGAATATAATATGAAAATGTTCATGTGTGTTTTCTTGGTTTTAGCAAAAGTATTTGTTGGATTTTGGTATTCTGACATGTAATGCTTAAAAGAATCATAACTCTACTTTTGGGTGTCACATGAATGAATTTGAAACAAGTGTCATTTCAAAGCTTAAGATGTGTTCTTTTTGAATCTGCAATAACACAAATTTGACCAGGAACCCATTTAAGGTTCTGTCGCACATCATCGTACAGAGCCCAAACGTACAAATAATTTACAAAGGTTTCATATACAGAACGTATGCCCAACAGACCACCACTGCATGGATAACAAATTTAACGTGTGCATAACAGACAAACTGTATTGAACGTACGTCTTTAAACAAACACATGACGAATAACAATGTATAATATAAACAAAAACGATAATGGGATTAATTATGTTAGGCGTATGTTTGGCTCTACACGGTGACATAGTGGGCAGTCCACGCATTTTAATGGGTGGGGGTTTGAAAACTTGAAAACTTGTTAAAGGGTGGGGGTTCACATTTTTCCACTAAAAAGGGTGGATTGATATAAAGGGTGGAAGCAAACTATAAAGGGTGGGGGTTCTTCAAACTCCCAATTTGTGCAACTAAAACAAAATGGAATATCCTTTGACTGAAAATAAGTGAGGTGATATTTCAGGATTGCTTTTGGGTGTTACCATGACACCCAAACTGGGTGTAAGATAAATAGGAATACTTTCAGGTTAAAAATAGGTGATGTGATATTTCAGTACATTGTATGCTAAATGCTTTTGAGTGCCCGTGTATAACATTACCATATGACACCAAAAGTGGATGTAAGAAACATATAAATTGCTAAAAGGGTGGGGATCTGGAATTTTAAGTATTAAGGGTGCCTTTATAAAAAGGGTGTGGTAAAATAAAAAGGGTGGGGGTCAAATCCTACTGCCCACTATAGGTGATGTGTGACAGAGCCCTTACTGGAGGCTTGTGGTGGATGGTCACATTTTATCATGTGCCATTATGTTTATGTTATGCATTTGGCATTCCATCAAATGGATTTCTCAATAAGAGGGAAATTGTGTAGGCTTTACTGTGTATGTGTCGGCCTGATTTCCAACTTACTGTCCGGCCAATTCAAACCTACCCATATTTGGAGTTGTTTCATCATTACTCCGAGGGAGGGAGATTTGTAAAAAGACTGGCCAGAATAGCAGAAAATGGGAAAAAAGGGTATCATGATAACCCTGATATTGTGATATGTGTTTAGGCTATACTCACACACAGAATCAGAACAGATCAGAATCATAAATAAAACAAGATCAAAATTGTCAAAGTATTGTCCAAATACTCACATACTTACAGGTTTATGCTGTCAATTTATGGGACTATACTTAAAAATGTTCAGAATACATTTTGTTAGTCCAAATCTGAATATAGTATCCAACTTATATTTCAAGTGTCCCCTCCCCGATCATTACCGACTAACAGTGGTATAATTTCCTGTAGTTTCATTCTGATTATGCCAGATTGCAAAACCAGTCCAATATAGGAAGAACGAAGTAGACCTTGTATTATTTCACTTACTTTGTACATGGTCCAATTGTTCAAATTTAATTTTCACTGTCATATGAAAGATTGCCACTAAAGATGCTTCACTTTCAAATGTCAGTCAAATCAGAATATCCGTTTTGATTTTATGAGCAATTTGTTTTTTCCATTTGCCTATACTAAACTGTGTAATTAATAATATGGTTTACCATAAAATTAACGATTTTAACACATTTTCACTTATATAGATTTCCAAACTGCGACATGTTTCAGCCGTAAAATTTCACCTGGGTAATGAGAAAAATATGAGGAATATTTTGGTACCAAAATCTCAAAGTTTGAAAAAATGCTGACCCAATCGGACAGGGCTCCTTTAAAGCTTTTAATATTAAGTAACAATGGCCTTTAGAAGAGTTGCATTTCTTCAATATGGGAGGTTTGTCTTAGGTTCCATCGATTCTTATTTGACCAATTTCCCCCTTTTCAGTGCAGGGATGAGTAATTTCTAAACATTAAACATGCTAATGTATTTGACAATGCATTCCAGATGCATTTGCTATGTATTCCCGACGCATCAGTGATGTTATTGTGACATCACAAAAGAATGGACGACAGGCTCTCAATGTGCTCTTGTATCATAGATACTAATTATGCGAACCTAGTGCAATGTTATGAATTTACATATGGAATACAATGTTGATGTAAGACCAATAGGATTTTCAATAATCTTTTAGCCAATTCATTGGAATATTTTTTTTTAAAGTTGCTTTCAATGTCTAATTATTAGCACAATGTACCTCAGTCTTCAGATTGAATTAGCCCATCACTACGCAATCAAAGAAAGGGATCAAGTATATTTGAGGTTTTTCCCTTTAATTTCATGGTTTGTCTATTAGTTAAACTTGTAGGTTTACGTGTTTTTTTTTTTTCAATTTTAACCTTAAAAGGATAGATTAAAGTTAAGTCAAGGTTTTTTACTGAAACCTGTAATGCTTTTTCCTTACAAAGTTTTTATAGCATAGTACAAAACTTTGTACCATTTTTTTCTGATTCTCCGTATTAAGTATGGTACTTGCTTGTTAACATGAAAGTATGTCACAGTTTCACTCATGCCTCAAAACAATTATTACAGCATTCTCAAATGCGATAAGATTTTGGTATTTGCTCAATGATAAAAGTATAAAGAACTGTCCCTGAAGGAGATTGTGTTTTTAATAACTGTGATGATATTCCCTCTGAGAATGATGATATAATTTGAAATTAACACCAAGAGAGAAGTGCCTTTCAGTAGTTTTGTATATTCTTGTTTCTACTCTACCTCTTTGGTTGTACTTCAGTCTCGAGGATTTCAATCACGATACTTTGTGAAAAGAAGACAATGTGCCTGCCAGTTGTTTAAGTGATAATAGGAGAATGCTTAAAAGATGCATGTAAAGAGATGCAGGGTACACTCTCATCAAGCGAAGTAATTACAAGTTGTCATTAATGATTCCAATGTTTACCTGATGAGATTTTGTTGTGCAAGTCCCGAAGCTAGTCCTAGGCTAGGCTAAGCTTAAGAACTAGGACGAATTCTGTCTAGGGTCATGACGAGCTTCTAGGCATGTACTGAGAATAGTTTAACTAACTACTTTATGTGAAATACGATGATAATAAAAATGAACTGTGTCAATTGAAAGTTTCCACACAGGTATAGATCAGATGAATTTTGAGATCACATCTATTTCTTAGCTATGTTATCAAATAATGGATTTGTAGGTCACTTGAGTGAAAAGTGCCAACTAATACCATCCTTAGTGCTCTCTGAATTGTTTGCAAGCTACTTTGCTGACAATTATATTTGAAGCATGCAGAAGTGGGCATGATATCCTTTAATACAAAATTTATCTATAGAAATTTCATCACATTTCTTAAGAAAAATTATTACAAAAGTTTGACCTATTTCTTTTATGTTTCATTCAAATCACGTACTAGAGCCTTTTTCGCTTTGATGATGAAGCGATCAGCTGTGCTGACATTTTGGACTTATATGATATTACTTAGTAAACTGTTGAGATTTACTGAGATTGGCTGGACTTAAGACTCATACAAGTGGAACAGAAAGGCTTACTTTCAAAAAATTTCAAAAAAAACAAGACATTTTAATCTCAAGGTTTTTTTTGTGTGTGAAAGGTAAGTCAAAATTTGTCTTATTTCAAGATTAATGATCCTAAATTTTGGTTACTACCATTACTACATATGTCCATATGATATTTATGCAAAATAGAAAATAATACATCTGTAACAGAAGTTTAATTATTCCAATTAAAACTTTTAGCAATATTTTCAGCTCCCCAATATTATTTTCTCATTTGACATGAAAGTATGTCATAGTTTCACTCATGCCTCAAAACAATTATTACAGCATCCTCAAATGCGATAGGATTTTGGTATTTGCTCAATGATAAAAGCATAAAAAGCTGCCCCTAAAGGAGATTTTGTCTGATAATTGTGATGATATTCCATCTGAGAATGATGATATAATTTGAAATTAACACTTACAGAGAAGTGCCTTTCAGTACTTTTGTGTAATCTTGTTTTTACTCTACCTCTTTGGTTTTGTACTTCAGTCTCGAGGGTTTCAATCATGATACTTTGTGAAAAGAAGAAAATGTGCCTGCCAGTTGTTTAAGTGATGATAGGAGGATGCTTAAAAGATGCATGTAAAGAGATGCGGGGTACAATCTCATCAAGAGAAGTAATTACAAGTTGTCATTAATGATTCCAATGTTCACCTGACGAGATTTTGTTGTGCAAGTCCCGAAGCTAGTCCTAGGCTAGGCTAAGCTTAAGAACTAGGACGCATACTGTCTAGGGTCATAACGAGCTTCTAGGCATGTACTGGGAATAGTTCAACTAACTACTTTATGTGAAATATGATGATAAGAAAAATGAACTGTGTCAATTGAAAGTTTCCACACAGGTATAGATAAGATGAATTTTGAGATCGCATCTTTTTCTTAGCTATGTTATTAAATAATGGATTTGTAGGTCACTTGAGGGAAAAGTGCCAACTAATACCATCCTTAGTGCTCTCTGAATTGTTTGCAAGTGACTTTGCTGAAAATTATATTTGAAGCATGCAGAAGTGGGCATGATGTCCTTTTTACAAAATTTGTCTCTAGAAATTTAATCACATTTCTGAAGAAAAGTTATTACAAAAGTTTGACCTATTTCTTTTACGTTGCATTCAAATCACGCACTAGAGCTTTTTCACTTTGATGATGAAGCAATCAGCTGTGCTGACATTTTGGACTTATGTGATTTATTGAGTGACTTTAAGGTTTACTTGGATTAAGTGGAGTTAACCGTACAAGTGCAAGTTGAATGGATCTCTTTTTCAGAATTTTCAACGAGTGTGATCAGATGATTTCAATTTTGAAGATTTTCATTCCATAACGTTTTAATAATTAAATTGAATATTTATGGTACATACAGATGGGCATCAAAATCTTTCATCAGGGGAAGATTGATCAATTGAAGCCCAATTAACTGTAGAAAATGTTTATTAAAATGTTGATATGTTTTTTCATAGCCACTTGATTGCTAATAAAATAGTTCTTAAAATCATAAACCCTCAAATGAGAGATCTATGTTCGAATACAATACTTTTATCGTCAATATTTGGTTTGTCTATACGCGCAACGGAATCTTTGCCCTCAGATTTGATTTGGAGGGAACTGAGTGTACCAGAGTACTACCAATTTTAGCTCCGTGGCTGATGACGCAATTACACTGGCCAGTATACTAAAGGGCAGATTCTTTTTTTCCCAGTTGCAGTGCAGTTGCGGTACGTTTTGCTCTGTAAGGGTACTGGTAGTTGTACAATTTAAAGCACATGATTGAATGGTATCAAGTTGAAGTTGAGATTCAATTTTTGACCATCCGCTTTGAGTTCCACATGCGGTGCATTTTGAATCGATATGGTTTTCAGCGAGAGTGATTTGCATTATCCGGTCTGTTTGTAGTGTGGCTATCCGGAAACACATGCGTTTACTTGAATTGGTCCCTTGAGCATTTCATCCGTTTTGAATGCGTTTTGGTCGTTCGGAAACTTTTCAATCAGAGAAGATGATGAAATGAAGCCGCATTGAAAACGGACGGACACAATTGAATCCCAGCTTCAACTTGATACCAATCAGTTCCATTCAATCGTGTGCTTTAAATTATACAACTACCAGTACCCTTATAGTTGAAAACGCACCGCAACCACAACGCAAACGGATAAAAGGAATCTGGCCTTTAGTCTGTTATCCATTCTAATTCTAATTCTACTAACATTACGAGTTCCCGGCATGAGTTAAAGGGGCAATTCATGATCCACTTTTCACCCTCAAGGTCATCGCTATCAAATTAGAGTTTTTTAGCTTATAAGAATCCTCAAGTGGTTTTTATGTTACGATCGCCAAACCATTCTTTCATATGTGCTTGCATTTTTGAGAAAAGTGAGAAAATGTGTCATTTTCTAATTATTGTCGGGGCCCCGACAGTAATTACAACACAGTAGTCTATGGGGATTTTCAAAATGCTTGTAAAGCTTGTAACATGAAAACGAATGGTCGGAATCAAGTGAAATTTTCAGTATATATTTATGTTGTACTCTTCTTTTTATTTAGCTAGAAAAGAGACCACATCAAAATCATGAATTGCACCTTTAAAATGGTTGCATAATGATTGATTCTGAAATTCCAAAAAATGTGTTAGGAATTTTTGCTGTTGAAACATATTTCTAGCTGGGCTCCGCTGAGTATAGCCCTTCAACCAATAAGTCATCAAGTTTTGAATAATTTAAGAAGAGAGATTGTAGCCTGTAATTGAACATACTTTTTTAATGCATAAGAAAGCCATTATTGTGGTGACCTAGCGGTAGCTAGCTGATCAAATTGTAAAGTTACCTTATGTGTACTACAGCGCTTCCTAATTAGATTACCAACAGGTTATTCCCGAAATCTGGGTTTTCCTGTTTTTGCATTTATGGCCAATTTATTGATAAATTTGAGTGCAATCTGTATCTCCGTCATGTATCAATAGTAACAGACACCATGTATACATATATAAAATAAGATGTCATAGCATTTCTACCTGTACTTCATTTAATATACATACGAAGGGTATCAAAAAGTTTTAAACTTTACCCAGAAGGAATTGAGCCATCCTGAGCGTAATTTTTACGTATGGAGCCATCCTGAGCGTAAATTTTACGTTGTCAATATGCAAAATAACACACTTCTCCCACTTTTACCCAACTATCCATAGACCGTTTTTGTAAGGGTCCTCTCTGTTGAAAAAATCAGTGTTTGTATTTCAATGAAAATAAACATTTTACGTCGGCCATGTTTTATATTATGTCATTGTGACGTTCAGCGACCAATTTCCATAAATTTGGTATCAATGGAAAGAAGAAAGCCTACCCTTTACTATGGTATCAAACAACTCAACTTTGGTCATGTCATTTAGATGTACTGGGCCTTGTAATCCTTCAAATGCAGGGACTTAATCACGCCGTATGTCTCAATTTCCTCCATACAGCTTAAATTTTAAGTGAGTAGGTAGATGACATCTATTGCCGCCTGTGAAAAAGTTAAACTACTAATATGAGACCATTTTTGCACCATAATGTTCATAAAGACGAGTGACTATTCTGACACGCTCCATCCCCTCTGGGAAAAGTTAAAAACTTTTTGATACCCCCTCATATATAAATCATAGATTAAAGAAAGTACAGAAAAGATTAAGAAACAAGACTATTTGCACTCTAAAGATTTGGCTAAGTTAGGAGATTGCGTCATGTATGGACTGACGCAGCGTGAGTGCAGTGACCCAACACTGCATTTTGGTCGCACCCAAAAATTACTTGACTGAAATGCAAATACACATCTTACATTTTTACGCCAAATCGAGCACACGCAAGCAATAGTGCTTGACTAGTTCGATAGGGTTCTCAGTCAAAGTGTCCTTCCTTCGCATTTAATCAATGCAAAACATCTCATGTAGTTAAAGATTTAATGAGGAGATACCAAACTCAACAACATCTTTATTCCAAATCAAATTTGGTTATTTTGTTTTTTAGGGGATCATATTGGGTTGTTTTTTAGCCGATGATACAAATATTAGAAACCTAGACACGCTTTTCATTTGTTTTGCATGTACAATTTCGCGTATCATTTATTATTTGCACCCTTACTCTCTATATGCAACCGAATCTCAGCCCTGTGGACTTGATTTTGACAGGAACACTCAAATGCAACCGATTTAAGCTCCATGGCAGACATCGCAGTTACATGGACCAGTATACATAGTCAGCCAGCTTCCCTCTATAGAAATCTACACATTGAGGTCAAAACCAAATGTATTTTGTGCTGTGTAAAGATTCCTCAATAAAAATAAAGGGGTTCCTCAATGTCCAAGTATGGGCCCAATCAAAGTTATTTTGATATGTTTACTTTACCAGGGTCAATATGCATGAAACGTTGCTAGCTCTAGTTGGCAACTAATTTATTGTCTATCTGTCAAATTTTGACAGGTAAACCATAGGTTAGTTACCTTGCCAACCAGAGTTAACAGCGTTTCATGAATATAGGCCCTGGGAGCGGGTTAGTGTAGCGGTATTTCCCTCGCTTTGCACCAATGAGTCCCGGGTTCGATTCCTGGTCCCGGCGCTGTATGTGCATTTGGTTTTCAGTCCATACTCGCTTCCGCAGGTTTTTCTCCGGGCACTCCGGTCTTCCTCCTGCATCTAAAACTGTCAACTGATAATAATTCCATCATTGTCTGCCCCACCCAGGTTATGGGAAGCTGCAAAAAGGGGAAATATTACAATCTCAGTACTGATAGGATGTGCTCTGAATTCGGAAGCACTCACTAAATGAAGTGAATTGATTGTGATGATTTACCTGCAGCGAATCATAAGCGGTTTGATCAAAAGGATCTATGATCCAAATGGA
>JXSR01S074380.1:13922-24097 GCA_000969725.1 Ophiothrix spiculata | reverse complement strand
TATAAAAATATTTAGATTTTTTTTCATTATTAATTATCGTTGTCAACAAAAAATATAGCATATATTTATGTTGTACTCTTTTTATTAAGCTAGAAAAGAAGTTATGTTTCCATCACATCAGAATCATGAATTTCAACTGTAAATATTGTATCCAAAAGCTGTGTGTTATTGTTATGTGTATTGCCATGATATAAAGGACATTCATGAATGAATTTGATGAAACTTAGATGTACCATGCAAATTTGAATAAATTTTGAGTGTAAATTTGTTTTCAACATAATAATGTTGTGGCAAGCTTATATATATATCAAAATGTAAATAACATCACACCAACATGTACCATATGCCGGAGATTGATCATTACTGTGTCACCATTAGATGTAATTACGATATTGATTAAATAAAGATGCGTGGTCGCTAGCTCCATTCCAGGGTATCTATGCTAGCTGTATGTCTAGACGTATATCGCTGATATGACCTATATAAGATGCGGCCAGGGGTGGGTTTGTTTACATGTCTATCATAGTCATTAAGCCAGTTACGATCATCAAATTACTCCGATCATTTTCACATGTGGATATTGTTGTTGAACTCGGTGGTATATATATTACAAAAGTCAAAATTCACCATAGGTCAAAATATTACAGTAGATCAGATTGGTAATTCTGTGCTTATAATACTATTGGCATTGGACTATATGTAGAAATACTTATAGTATTTATTGTAAAATTTAAATCTAGGGCAAAGTAAAAAAGTATACATCTTTGAAGTGCATTCAATGCTTCTTTTTTCAAAAATTCTTCAAATAGTAAAATTTAAAACTTATTCTTACAGCCTTGCAAAATGTATATTCAACTATAAATAAGGGGGACAATTTTACGTTTTTGCAAGTTTATTTTGTACCATAACTTTTCAACAAAGTGCTTAAAGTTGATTAAAAGTATACATTTCCAGAAAGGAATTTTCATAAGGAACATGAAATATATAAGTTATGGTATTCTATTATGGGGAAACACATACAAAACCTACTTAGATAAAATTGTAAAGCTTCAAAAATGGGCAATCAGAACAGTGACAAAAAGCCATTATAGAAGTCACACTGGACCTCTTTTCTTCAAACATAATTTACTCAATGTGCATGATACATATAATCTAAATCTTGGTATATTTATGTATAATTCTTAAAAAAAATGTAAAACTCTTAAAAAAACAATTAAAATTAAATCTGCTGTGCAAATATAATTAATCTTTTGGGGCAAGTCTTGTGTATAGTGTTTTTGTTTGTGGTTTTTTTTACCTTTTTTTTGTCTCTTTTGCTTATGAATGTGCAACTTATTTTGTTTCATAAGGGCATGCTTACATCAGGCCTTCTTGGCCTTTCAAGCATGTCCTCAATATCACGTTTTGTTTTGTATTTTATGTGTGCTTTTATATATGTCTGATTGATATTGAAATAAAGTTTTGAATTGAATTGAATTGAATTGATGAGGATGTTGATATTTGACCAAAAAATCACATTGTTTGTAGAAAATCACAAAAAAATAATTTTTTTGGTCATTTTGGCTTTGAAACAAGCTAAAAGAAAAAAAAATGACTTCTGGGATTTTAAATCAATTTTTTGATTTTCATTCAAAATAAGGTCAAAAACTCTCTTTTTTTCCATTCAAAGTAATGGTAAAAATCTCCAAAAATAAAAATGACGCAACATCTGAATGGGTGCTTTAAATTAAAAATCCCATTCAGACGTCATTTTTTTAAATTTGTTATTTTTAGCTTGTTTGGAATCCCAAATGGCAAAAAAAGTGTTTTTTGTGATTTTTTCAAAAAAGTAATAGATTTTGATTTTTGTAGAGCTTTTCAAAAATTTTAGAGATTAGAGAATTTCGGGATTTGTGGTTTCAGTTTTTCTCTCATATTTGCAGAGATGCCAAGTAGTACGAATTTTCCGTATTTCGTACGGGAAATTCTTGCAAATACGGAAATACGAATTAAGTACTTCAAAGTACGCATTTCAATCGTCTGAAAAAATAAAATAAAATACTCCCCTTGAGCGCCCAAATGCTACCTTAAAATTGCCCAGTACTGTATAATACAGAAATATCTTTTCTAGAATACTCCCAAAATTACACCCAAAAGTATTCTACCGGTACCATTTGATCTGTTCATGTTTTTGTGGACCGGACACACGGTTTTGTTGCTTACGTGAGTGACTCAGTGAGGATGATTTGTCGATAAGTTAACGTAACATAAATCATCATGAAACTTAAAAGGAATAATTGACATTTGTATAATGAGAGTATTTGTACAATTTAGCTGACAAGGAAGAGCTTTATTGTGTGATAAAACCGATTTAAAATTGGGGTAGACTTCGTCACTTTTTAAGCTTAACTCATCATGAACCAGGTTAGGTTGTTAACATACTTTGTTTTTTGCCTAGATGCAACTTAAGTTAAAAATAAAATTGGAAGGGGCATACAGTATATTGTACACCAAAATGAAATGGGAATTTACTGTATCTTTACCTTATGGACTTAGTTTCGGTGGCTGCTTTTCTGAAAAGCGCCCACACACGGCGGAGCTCTGTTCAATTTTTTTCTGGACATTTTGTTTTAATCACTAGCAGTGCAAGCTTTGCTATGATGCATCTTGCAGATTAATAAGAACAATGGGATGCCTGTTTCTAGCCTTTGAAATAGCCCCTCCAGTGACACCGCATTGTGTCAAACCGTCGCCGATGTAAAAATATTTGTATGGCAAAATACAGTTTTTTGACTCTCTGAGTACAGATTTCTGACTTTTGAAGTTGGCATCTCTGTATTTGCAATTTACTTGCATAAAATCAACTTTGGCATAATAATTTTAGGGAAATTTTCAATAAAATAATGCATTTTGCCAAAAATTATCCCCTTTATCAAGAGGATTGTCCCGATTAGCAGGCCAATTTTTGCACATTATCCTGCCAATATAGGTCATTTATTTCAAGTCCTGAGATTAACCATTCACCATTGTTTACATCAATAAATTCGTCAAACATGATTTATAATTACATCTTATTAATCAAACATGATTTATAATTACATCTTCAATTCTATATAAACATAACATACTAACGAAAGTTTGATGCTACCATTCTGAACCCATCAGGTAAAACATCACAAGATACATTAACGTATCTGCAAGAAACATTGTACATATAAATGAATTCAAATTGGCTTCCAACATAAATTATACATAAATTCTTATCAGGTAAGATACTTGTAAAGACATATATACTCCCGGGCCTAATTAATTATAATTATCATCATACAGCGCTGTCATCATAGTAATAGCTAGCTCATATAGATCTCTCCGCTTTCAGAGACCTAATTCCTAATTCCTAAAATTGAAGCCATCTTTCAACTGTTTCAATCCTTCAGGTAACGTACTTGTAGGAGCCAAAATAATATATTGGGTTGTTTCAGTAATTTGATTTAAGTGAGTGAAAAATTACAATGGATGGACAAAATGCGAGAGGGAAAGGGAAAAATTCCGCCCTTTCTCTTGAAAATGCAATCAGAAGCTAACCATCAGAAGCTTGCACTCGCCTAAACTCAATATTTAATTCTAGACGAAGACAAATATTTTTTTTTTCTTCGATTTAGATAAACACAATCACTTCGAAAGAAATGCACACATAACACTTCCATCAAACAATACAAACCACCTAAACTAATACATATTCTTACTTTAGGGAGTGGAGGGGTGGGGTTTTTGATTTCTTTCCAAAACAACAACCTATTTCATCCGTGGCAGAAATTATTATGAAGATAAAACTAAAATTCAGTTGCTTGAACAATAAATTGATTTTCACAACAAAGGAGGTGAAATCTCATTGGTCTAAATAACAATGACAATGTTAAAGGCCTTACATCCTTCTCAACAATGAATAGACTTTGAAACTAATTAGGTGTGAATCGTAAGTTACCTTTGGCAATTGATTTGGCCTTCCATATACAATTCAATATCAAAATTAAAGCTGTTAACACCCTTATGGCAGACCCAGGGGAAGGGGTGTATTTTATTTGCTCTGATAATGTAGGTTATACCATAGGGGCATAACCATTATTAAGAAACGGTTTCCTGACTGAATTCGTCAATTAAAAATAGAGTAATGTGCTGTCCCCCTTAACATAGCATTAAAAAATTAAAAACTTGCCTTTTCCTTAGCTATCATTTTACATGCTTCACACCTTTTTTGAGAAACCAAGATATCAGAAGTTCATCAAATTTATTATACTTGACCTTAGACCAATGGATACAATTAATTAACCCTAACTGACCACACGGGATTTTTCCTCAGAAAGGGAGGGGTGAAAAAAAGCATGATTTCACCTGGATTCGAACCCAGGACCTCTCGCTTCCCAAACCCCGTATACCATTAGCAGGCCATCGCTGAGGCGCTGCCTGGGCAGCGATTCCGTTGCCATATGGAACCCCCCGTCTATGACGTATTTGGACTTAAGGCATTTTAGGTGATTTCAATAATGAGATTCCGTGAGATTATGGTCAGTTAGGGTTGATCTACCAATACTAAAGATTATGAATGCTATCTGAAAGAGCTGGTACCACAGCCATAATGGTCCATCATGTTGTCAAGCAGGGTTTCTCAAAAAAAGTGTTAAGCATGTAAAATGATAGCTAAGGAGTAAAGCATGTAATAGATAGCTAAGGAAAAGTTTTTTTTTTGTTGCTTATAAAGTTAATACAGTCTATGCTGCTTAATCGGGATCCTCTTAAAAGGAATTTTTGGTTAATTGATGTATTCAGTCAGGAAACCGTTTCTTTATGTGCAAAAATTGGCCTGTTAATAGGGACATTCTTCTTGATAAACAGGATAATTTTTGGCAAAATGCATTATTTTAATGAAAATTTCCCTAAAATTATGATGTCAAAGTTGATACAACAAAACGAATTGTTCAAGCATTCTTTTTGTACCAAAGACCATAAACTTTGTTTTTTAAACATTTAGAGTTAGTTTGTATCCATTGCTCTAAGCAGACATGCCAACTAGTACGCTTTTGGCCTATTTAGTACGCCAAACCAGTCAAAATACGCCAATACGCTTTTTGTGCTAAAAAATACGCCTTTTGCAAATGTGTAGCTAAAATTGAAAGATATATATGGCTTATGTAATTATGTGGATGCCACAATATTTCAGAGATAAGTAAAAAAATACAAGGAAAAGTCGCTAATATTTATGCTCTTGGTACATGTATTTGGGCAAAAATCTCAAAAAAAAAAAGCGTTAGTAAAGACAAGGAAAGTCGCAACCCCGACCTGTTTTTGTTACATATTTATGCTCTTGGAACATGTATTTGGGCCAATGGGCCAAAATCGCAATAAAGCCACCACCATTTTGCCTTCTATTGTAATGATGGTTCCCAACTTCCTACATTGACTTAAACACTATTTAAAAAAATCCTCAATGACACCTAGAATCAAAAACGGGTAGGTGTTCAGGTGGATCCCTATTAATTCAGGTGCACCGCAACTGGCAACTGTTATATCAAGGTGATGGGAGTCAATATGCTACACTGTTGGATATAGGTAAATAGGGGATGTGGTGATTGCTCCCCCCTGAAAAATAAATTAAGTATAGATGCTAAAAATTAAAAGAAAATCAACTTATATTTGCTGTACATATTTCACTGTAGCCCATCATACAACACACATTGAGCAATGATATCAATTTAAGCATAACCTATAGAAATTCAATTTGTCTTCACCAAATTGTTTGTGTAATCCTTTTTAGAATATAACATGTTAAAACATCTGCATAAAAACATTTCACATTCTTCAAGTAAGAAATCCACTCTAAACTGTAAAAGCATTTCCTTACAGAGAATTTGAATAAAGATTGTTTGAAATGGATTCATAAAATTGATAAAAGCAAAGTTTGTCTTCCATTAACATTTACGATCTGAAAAGTAGGCTAAAACCTGATTTTGCTTTTATAGGTCAAACATAATTACACGATGTAAAAAGATACCTATATTTGCAGTCAATTACTAGCTGAAATCCTGATGGCTTTCTTTAATGTTATTCTATCTGCAATGAATAACCTAGATTGGGTATTCCGAACTTCAAATTATACTGTATATAGGCTGTAGCAGATAAAATTTTTAATTAAAATATGAATACTTTGACAAAATAAACCTTATTTTAGACATGAAAAGATAGAAATAAAATAAGCCTACTTTATAAGATAAATAAATAAATACTAAAAAATTATATTTGAAAAAGTGGTAGAAATGTTAAAACAAAAGCGTGTTGAGCAATAATTGGGTGGCTTTGTATATAGATGGATACATGCCACATTTTGTGACGAAATTGAGATTTCTATATGTCCTTCCCTCTGCCTTTTTACCATAAGTTACTGCGTATGCATGCTTATTTTAGTTGTTATTTTATGTCACAAATATGGTTCCATTTGTCGAATTAGCCATTTCATTTTTGTTCAGCATCTGATGTCATCCACTTTAGCCTATTACTTCATAGATGGAAGTAACATTCGCTGCAAACAATTGCTTGTGAAATATACATATCATGCTGAAACCATTTACAAAATTCCCAATTTTAGCTCAAACTTATTTACGTACCAAAATTGTTAAAGTTTTGGCAGAAGAGATTGGATTGTATTGTGGTATCTGGAATGATCGTAATATACCTTTTATATGTTATACGTAGTTTCAAATATGTGATGACTCACCCAAAAGGGGGGACTTTGCGACAGAACACTTTTTAAGAAACAGGTGAAAATAGGCAGCAAAAAATAAAGAAAATAATAAGAATTTCCATCAGATTTTCTGTTGTAAAATTTAATCGCCTTGATCATTTTCAACAAGTAAGGTGTCACTTTGCCCGGGGGGCCACTCAAGTATAATGTTGCAGGCATAGCGTAACCACAGTTTTTCAAAACACCCCCTAAAGGGTGATTGTTTCTGAAGCAAAAATATCCCCTTTTTCACCCATTCACACCCTAAATCTGGAATTTACCGTTACCGTTTTAACACTAGGGTTTGAAAAAGTACCCTATTTCTTGAAAATGAGCTAAAATGGCTGTTTTTGATACTCTAAAAGGCGTCACCTGATACACCCTTTTGTCCTCAAAAACAACCCTAATTCACCTTTTTTCTTGGTCACGCTATGCCTGCAGCATTATACTTGAGTGGCCCCCAGGTAATTTTGAAGCTTAGAAAATGCAGTAACAGATGAAATGAAAAATTCAAAATTGATATCATCTTCAAAGTCCCCCCTTTCGGGGTGAGCCATCACATATGGAGTCTCTACAGTGTCCTCATTCTGTTGTAAAGTGAGGATTTATTTCTTGCAATCTCGCGTCGGTTTATCTTCTTCTCTGGCTCTGCTGTATTTTTTTTAATGGATTAGCTCTAAATGTTCACCATGAAGCGAGTCTGTACTATAGTTTCCATTTACTCTAGTTTTCCAATACATTATATGACTTTCCTTACTGCATTAGGTTTACTTTCCTTACTACATTAGGTTTACTTACTTTGCTTTTATCTTCTCATGTCACAAATTTGTTTTCATATGCATGTATTTTGCCAATCCATATTTGAAATATAGGTAGCAGCTCCAAATGTTCTCATAAACTTGTAGTATGGGCAGATAAATTTTATTTTCAAATTTTATCCATAGAGCTTGACTTGATTTATGAAGTTTGGATTATTTAATTGTACTTTTTCTGTTGTTTATTGTCCATTATCACTGTGTGGAATGCACGCTTTAGAAAGCGTGCGATTTGAAAATCGGGGGGGAAAAAAAGGGTATGTTTTAAATTTTTTCCGTATAATGCGTGTTTTCGTAAAATGCGTACACTGAAATTAAAAAGCGTGGCACTCAAGGTAAATTTTAACCGACGGCACCGACGGCAAACCCCACACTGTTGCCGCGATGCCCAGAAAAACACAAAAGCACAGACGGCACATATATATATATTTTATATGGTTGCCGTAGTGCCCTTTACTTGAAAAAAAAAAAGAAAAAAAAAAGAACAATTGGGAGACAAATCATGTGAACCCATGATGTTGTTTGAAAGGAAACATTCCCAAAATTTAATCCAAAATGTTTAATTAAACGCCTTGCATGTTTACAATACTTTAATTCACCATTTGTTGCCACGAAATTGCGAACAAATCTAGTTAAAAGTCGCTGCGGTTAAGTTCCGAGAACCGGTGCCATCAATGTAAAGGCGGGATATCCTGTGGACTATTTGGATGTTCAATGGCGCCGCCATGAACGTAGATATCACGTTGTTTACACGAACAGGGCAGTAAAATATTTGCCATAGAAACAAAGTTGTGTTGATTATATGACTTAATATATTTAATAAATGGGGTTTGAAGACAATATTTTAACCACATGTTATTTTTGTAAGTCATAAGTTGTATACAAATTCGCCAGGAAACGTAGTTTATTACAGGTGCAAAATTCAACAGTCATATACAGCCATGACGGTTAAACTAACGTGTGTGTTTTTTATTCGTTTAAATGGTTATGCAATTAGCCAAACCAGGCGCTAAAATGTGAGGAACGTTGGGTAAAAATCGCCCGGCGCCCGTTTCAAAAAAAAGCTTGGAACTTATGCTATCTGTCAGGCTGAGAAGTGTTAGCTTGTACATCCATACCTGCAGCAGTGCAGGGAAAGTGAGACAGAAAAAGGTGCAGAATTATAATCATGCAATTTAAAAGTTAGGCTAAAAAAAACCCGGTGAAAATAACAAGGGTGCAAGGCAAAATTGATACAATATAAAGGGTGCAAGGCTAAAAAGGGTGTCATTTTCACTTTTTTAATAAAAAGGGTGCCTGGGTAAAAAGGGTGCAAAAGGGTGTCACTCCACACCCATTCCACACAGTGATTATTATATACTACGGAGGCGATTATGTATGACGCGGGTATCAGGCAAAATTTTACTTTAAAATATCTGTTTTTGTTGTTTTTCTTGTAAAGTAATCAGGTAACCACAATATTTTTAATTTCATGATTTTGAAATATTCATACAAAAATTTACATATGTGAAAAACAATTATGTATTTTTTTCTTTTAGATCCATAAGTACACAAATAATTATGTAGGCCCTACTTTTGAACTTACCTTTTTACATCGTGTAGTGAATCATGCGAATCTTAGGGAAAACATGTATATAGTCTTTGAATCATCAGTGAAGTGGTAGGCGCAATATAGTGCTAACCCTCTTTCTGCATAAGTTACTGGTTTTGATTTGAATGATTTTTTGACTTGAAAGATGAAAAAAAGTTTCCGAAAGAGTTTATTATGATGAAGTACATGGGTGAATGAAAATATATTGACCAATATTGACCAAAAGTCCCATGTGATTTCAATAAAACAAGCCAGTCACTTGCAAAGTGAGGGTTAGCACTATACTGGCCCAAGGTCTTGCACATTACAATTTCTAACTTTCTAGAAACACTAGATGCCAATGTTTTTTCTTTTTTTTTCAAAATGCCAGATCTAAGAGTACTTGATGCAAGGATTATAAATTCAGTGATTCCAGAAGACGCCACAGTGTTTCTAAATGATCTATGGCATTGAATATGAATTCAGGGGCAATATAGTGCTAAGCCATAGTGTCTGATTTTTAAGCCACCCTTAGACTTTTGAACGGAAAAAACTTAGTCATACAATGATTTTGCTGAAAATTGTAGATAATATGGTGATAATCAAAATGAACCAGTTATGTTTTTCTCAAAATTAATTGAAAAATGATGTAATAACTTGTTTTTTTCAAAACCAGAACAAAGGTGGTCAGAAAATAGGTGTGGGTTAGCACTATATTGCATCTACCCCTTCATCTGTTTCTCATAAAAACAAGCATGGTGACCTATAGACCTTTTCAAAAAATAACTTTCTGAGAATTTCCGAACCTGATTTTACACTTTCCGGCAATTGCCGACTGAAAAAGTGACTCTTCAACACAATAGTCAGAGTGTAAAGTTCACGTTCTCGTTAACTGGTTGCGTACGAATTCGAACTTGGAATTAGCGTCAGCGCTACAGAGTCACTTTTACTGAAGTTTCAGTGTGGTGCGCTCCAAGTGACTGGCAATTTTAAGCTTAATCAGACGATTTCAAATGCAAATTTCACACTTTCTGTG
>JXSR01S074379.1:64250-78914 GCA_000969725.1 Ophiothrix spiculata | reverse complement strand
ATGACATATTTTCTCACTTTTCTCAAAAATGCAAGCACGCATGAAAGAATGGTTTGGGGATCGTAACATACACCAGCTGAGGATTCTTATAAGCTTAGAAACTCAAATTTGACAGAGGTGACCTTGAGGGTCAAAAGTGGATCATGAATTGCCCCTTTAATTTATAATTGCTAAAATGTCCAGGGTCAGTTATTTTTGCATTTTTATGTAGCAGAAAAATATCCAAAAAAGGTATAATGTATCCGTCATGAGGGTTAAATCAATTCAATGCTAAAGCACACGCATTTCGACAATATCTTTTGAATTTTGAATGCAACATGCCAAGAAATAAAATTCTTAGACAAGTTAAAACTTCACAAAAATTGAATATTTAAGTATTTTTATCAAAATTTATTCTCATTATTGTGAAAAATATTCCGAAATGTATACAAGATCAGGGTACAAAGAATTTGGATACACCTTGTATAAAGTGGGCGTGGCTGTTCTCATGCCAAGCAACCAGCACTTGCCACCGCATCGGTGCTCCGGTTTAAAGAGGGATCAATTGCAAAAAGCACAAAATGGCGATGTTATCGAGAAAATTTTTCGTTTCGGTTCCTTGCGTTGCTCTAGGAATATTTTGTTGTCTGCTGCTTTTCTCGACATATACTGATGGTAAAAAGAAAGAAGTAAGTATTTTTGATATTTCAAATCAGTTTCAAAAGACTGTAGTCTTGGTAGTATCTAATTAACGACTCGATGTTAACTATCGAAACGCTACAGATCAAAATTCGGCAACCTTGTATTAAACTCTGTCTGTCTGTCTGTCTGTCTGTTTAAATCGATCCATTGGATACTCGGCAGGGCAGCTTTGCTGCATAACGCCAAGCTGGCACGTACACCACTCAATTTTTAAACTAGACTAATCGGTCATATATTGGCTAATCATGTAGACGTGACAATAATTGCTTTAGCCTGGTAGTACAGCGCCAGTGCTGGGATTCGAACCCACGACAATCAGATCATGAGTCCAATGCTCTAACCACTTGGCCACGGTTACTTTTATCTGTTTTTACAGAACCTGTCGATGCGCGATGCAGGCACTTCTAAACGAAATGCTTATTTAGGCATGTCCATAAAATTTTAAAACCTTTTAAACACATTTGGAATGTCTTTCATTGGAAAGATCATCAAATTTCCTTTAAAATGAGGGGTCAACCATAATCTATCGTTCAAAAATAAGAAAGTTACAGCGAAAAATGTGTCGTTTGAAATGACGGAAAAAAGTTACCCTCTAGCATGGCAATACTGTACTGGGACTTGGAGCCCAATTGGGTGATTTAAATTTTCAGAAAATTTTTAAATTTTGCTGTTTTGAATTTTTTCACTCTTAATTGAACTATTATGCAAAATAGAATGTAAAATGGTACCTGAAAGTCTTAAAGACAATATAATATCAATTTCTGGGCTAATTATAGCATTAAATGTTGCCAGTTTTGTCACCCAATTAAGCCACCCAAGCTCAATTGGAGAAAAACACAAAATTTGGTTGGAGCTTTTTCGTCGAGAGTTGTAATTTTTTTTCAAACGGCAATGTCACCATTGTATTAAGCTGATATTGAATGGCTACAATCCAACATTAGAGGCTAAGATCTCTGAAGGAAGTGTTGTTTTGAAATGTTTTATTTCAAGTTTTTGCTGTTGAATTCGGAAGCATAAACTTTACAAAAAGTGACTCATATTTGCCCTCAAATTTCACTTTTTTAACTTTGACAATACAGCAAACAAATAGAGTAGAGAAGTAAATTACTTTCTAATCTACAATAACCATGTGAAAGTAGTAACCTTAGTGATTGCAAAACTCAGAAATTTTGACTTGAATTGGCTATGTCACATTTGGGCTGTCATTAATGTAAAATTAGCTTGTGTACACACTTGCAAATGGATGCCAACTTTTTCAGAAAAAAGCGCCCTCACATGACTAGCCAATGGGGCTTCTTAGCTTATTTAATTGGTTCTCAAGCAGGTCGAACATACCTGTGTTTGCTCTGCCTCCGGCCTGGCAAATTTTCAAGATTAATTAGCTCAAAAGTTCCAGAACGCTGAAAAAGCATTTTACCTAAAATCTCATGCGACCAAATGCCTCCACGCCTTGGTCCTTGGAATCAAAGTTATAGATAAAAAGTTATCTGAATTACCAATTATCACTATTGTTGTTGGATTTAATTCGTGAACGCGTGCCTGTACCAAATACGCAGTGGTGTCTGTCGTGAGCGTACATTTTCAAGGTTGTTGTGTTCGCGTCTACGCACAAGACTCTGAGTACGCGTTCACGAATTAAATCCAGCAACAATAGTTACCTGTTATTTTAATCAATCCTCACAAGTGAAAAAATGAGAAAAGAGTTATTGTTGAAGGCCAATCTAGCAGTGAAGCTATGGTTTCATCTGGTGTACCACAGGGCAGTGTCTTAGGTCCACTCCTATTCCTAGCCTACATCAATGACCTCCCTGATAGCGTGATGAATTCTAGTCCTGGCACCATGACTTGACTGAAGTGTCAAGTCATGGGAAATGCTATGTAGTAAAACTGCCATTTAAGCATGTCTATACAGACCATCTGAGGACTAAGTCCACACCTCAAATTCAACCAAAATATTGAAGCTGTTCACAAATTTTTAAATTAGTAAGCTCCTTGAGAGTCTTGTGCATCCTATGATAGGTGGTTTGTAACATTTAGAATCAAAATGTGTGATTTTTGGGCCTAAACTTGTCTTGTATGTTGTAACATTGGGTTTCCGAATTTGACAACCTCAGATTTGTTTACGTCCAGATTTTGGATGATAAATTTAATCTTTTGGTTTAAATTAGGTTTGTAATGATTCTACACTATTAAAAGATGTTGCCTATGCTGAGTGGAATTTTTTTAAGCTTTTAATTTTTCAAATATTTCATGTCAAAACTTAGAAAGCTTAAATGGTCAAAGTAGTACACATTATTCCTGTGACCTAGGACCTATGGAAATTACAATACCCAATGATAAAAGTTAATGATGGTCCATGGTCACAGCTCTGGGACTAGATGAATTCTACCTCTCGCCTATTTGCAGATGACTGCGCCCTCTATAGACGCATAGCAACAGCTGAGGATGCCACCAAGCTGCAACAAGATCTTGACTCACTGCAGAAATGGGAGAAGACTTGGTTAATGCAGTTCCACCCATCCAAGTGCCAGGTTGTTCATATTACCAACAAGCGGAAAGTGTTTGAAGCGGAATACAACATTCATGGCGAGACTTTGGAAGTTGTCAACTCTGCCAAGTACTTGGGACTGAATGTTGATGGCAAACTTAACTTCAACCACCATACCGACGTCACAGTAAAGAAGGCTAATGCAACCAAAGCTTTCTTAGGACGCAACCTGTACCACTGCAATAGAACCATCAAGGAGGCTGCATATAAGACCTATGTCCGCCCGATTGTAGAGTATGCAGCTGCAGCATGGGACCCTCATACACAACGGAACATAAAGAAGGTTGAACAAGTCCAGAGGAACTGCGCCAGATTTGTCACCAGCACGTACGACCGCAGATGTAGTGTCACACCAATAATCAAAGACCTACAATGGACATCCCTACAGAGTAGACGCAGCCACAGCCGTCTTTCAATGCTCTACAGGATCCAGCAAGACATGGTCGACATAGACTCCAACCAGTTCCTAACCAAGTCAACATCAAACACCAGGTGGCACAACTCTAGATTCTGAATACCACATTGCAGCAGCCAGACCTTCCTATCAACCTTCTTCCCTCGCACCATCAGAGAGTGGAATCAACTAAAGAAGGACCCTGGAGACTTCTAAAGTCTTGATGCCTTCAAGGAGGCATTGAAGGAAGTCGTCATGTAATCTTCCGTCAGTTACTTTTTTTAGCAGCACCCTCATCACTGTTTATATTGCACCTTAATTTTTGGCAGCGGCCATCTTGGACATGGGCGCTCATCCTACCGCAGTGCGTTTATCTTCGTTTTATGAAGTGGCACTTATAAAGGAAGAAGAAATGAGATATTTCCAGAGATACTGGAAATTTCCTGTTAACTTGTGAGGATTGATAAAGGTGTAGGTTCCTATTTTAGGATGTGTAATAATAATTTACTTTTAACTGATTGACCTTGGCCTCTGAAATGCATTGTGCAAGGTTTCAACCTCAGCTTGTGTCTTGTTTTCTCCTGAGAGGCAAAAGAAAGTATGCAACCCTGGGGATGAGGCTGTGTTATGTAAATACAAAAAAAATTGAAAATAGGTACCATTACCAATTAAGTTTACATTTGGTGCTATATCTCCAAAACTATAAAGAATTTTGAGGTGAAATTTTGCCTATAATCAGAAAAATATGGGCTTTCATTTAGCATTAATATACAACTTCCGGTTGAGCCCTGGGGGATGAGAATGTGATCGGAACCTACACCTTTAAAATATCAGGTAACTAGTGATATTTGGTTATTTAGATAACTTTTATCTATGATAAGAAGCCCATAGACCTTTTCAAAATCCATTTCGGAAATCTCCGGAACATTGATCACATGGCCATTTTTTCAACCAATCACGTATAAGCTCATTAGTATGCACGATTTTGTCAACAAAAAAGTCCGAAAAATCACTCGCATTTCAGTGCCATTAAAGTGAAAAATAAATAGAACCAGACCCGTACAATATTAGATACACTCATTCTGAACAACTTTTGGCTGATGGTACCATAAGCTCACCGACATAAAGAATGAAATTTCCATTTGAAATCGGATGATCTGCGCTGATTAAGCTTAAGCTTTGAAGTTGCATCAGGGGCGATCAAACTGAAAGTGACTCTGTAGTGCCTACGCTAATTCCAAGTTCAAATTCGTATGCAACCAATTAACGAGAACGCGAACTTAACATTCTGGTTATAGTGTTGAAGAGTCACTTTTTCTTTCGGCAATTACCGGAAAGTGTAAAATCAGCTTCGGAAATTCTCGGATAGTCGTGTTTTGAAAAGGTCTATTGGCTAGTGAGGTGAGGGCGCTTTTTTCTGAAAAAGTTGGCATCCATTTGCAAGTGCTTACACAAGCTATTTTAAGTGACAAATTAGTGGCTAACACTTTGAGAATTTGGATTTACTGCGACTCACTGCAAGTATTGGCTATCTGTCTGCAATTGTGTGTTAAAGGAACAATTACAGATTTGATTGACGTACATCTTAGGTACAAGAAAGTATAGCACCTTTCACAGTAAAGTACCCATTGTTTATCATGTTATTGGTAAGAAGAAATATAATTTGATAATTTTATTGGTAAGAGCATGCTTTACAGAGATAATAAATAGTGTTTTAAAACAGCCTAAACTTCCCAAATATTTCTGTCCAAACTAGAGTGACATTATATAAGGAAATAGGCTCTTACGTGACGGTGATAAAATACACAAATGAAGGTTAAAACTTCTGCATCACAAAATTTTACTAACCTCGATGTTTGGAGGCCTTTCATTAGAGTGACATTAGCAAAAATAAAATCATGAATATTGTTCATTCACAAACAGATTTCCCAATTTGATTGATGACCATTTACTATAGTCCTGGCACCATGACTTGACTTTGTGTCAAGTCATGGGAAATGCTATGTATTAAAACTGCCATTTAAGCATGTCTGTACAGACAATCTTAGGACTAAGTCCACACCTCAAATTCAACCAAAATATTGAAGCTGTTCACAAAATTTATAATTAGTAAGCTCCAGGACCTTGAGAGTCTTGTGCATCTCATGATAGGTGGTTTGTTAACATTTAGAATCAAAATATGTGATTTTGGGGCCTAAATTTACCTTGTATGTTGTAACATTGGGTTTCCGAATTTGCCAACCTCAACTTTGTTTACGTCCAGATTTTGGGTGATAAATTTCTTCCTTGGGTTTAAATTAGGTTTGTAATGATTCTACACTAGTTATCAAAAGATGTTGCCTATGCTGAGTGGAATTATTTAAGGTTTTTTATTTTTCAAATATTTCATGTCAAAACTTAGAAAGCTTAAAGGCCATTTGAAGTATTACACATAACTCCTGTGACCTAGGACCTAGAAATTACAAATACCAAATGATAAAAGTTAATGATGGTCTGTGGTCACAGCTCTGGGACTACATTTACTACAGCTAATAAATGTTAAAAATATATATTTTTTACAATTCACATTTTGCTCTGAATAATTAATATCCATGCCTTAAGTTTAATGCTAACATAACCATTTACTGGACAGACCATTGAAAATGCATTGTTTGTCCAATTAATAGTAATGTTAGCAATACATTTTCATCTAGAAACACTTTTCACAACACTTTTCCAATATTAAAACACTATTTATTATCTCTGCTCTGTGTAACATGTTCCTATAAATCAACTAGCCTAATTTGTGGTTCTTCTTACCAATAAAATGAAAAAGCCCTTGGGAACTCTATAGGTACTTTACTGTGAAACAGGCCATACACATGTATACATTTTCCTAGAGTATTTTCCTGCAGAATTCAAAAGTCACTTAAAAAATGACAATGGATGTAACACAGTCTACAGAAGAGTTATGTATCAGAAAATTACCACAAATTGTTCATAAAAGTGAAATTTTTGAAGAAAGTTTTTTGAAATTTGGTACTTCTTAACTTTTAGTTGTATATATTTGAATTCTTCATAAACACAACTTTCTATTCGTATATGACATTAGGTTCCTTTACAAAGTTCAAAATACTTTGTGCAAAGGTCTTTTTAATTCACATTTTTGGTAAAATGTTGATCTTTTCATCTAAAATTGTTCCCGGTCATTTCAATCAATAGCTAGCTACTTGTGATAACATACCATTATTGTCTAAATACAAAAAGGCATACCTCGAATTTTTAGGGTGCAAATAGACCTGTTTCCTATCTGTACTTGTCTTTCTTTATTATATGGAAAAAGGTTACTATTGAATGCTGGAATGGAATTTACAAATCAAGACACAAGTGCAGTCCGACAAGTAGTGCCGTGTTCTGATATAATGAGTGACACACATTCATGTCTAACAATAAGGCCTAAAAAAAATTGTTTGATTGGCGTAACCCGACCGACCCGTATTTTACCACCGACCCTAGATATTTTTATTTTTTTGAGCATGGTAAAAAACCTCCAAATCCCAAATTTGATGGGAATCGATTCATGGGAGCCCAAGATATGGCTTGCAGGACATTCAAAATGACAAATAAAAGATGTGGTACAGAAGAAGTGAAGATGTTTTTGTATGTGTGCCATATATTTTGTGTTCTTGTATGTGAAACATAGCCTTAGAAAATGAAAAAATATATATATATATAAAAAAAAAAAACAATTAATTTTTTTTGGCCTAAACGAACAATTGTAAATTCACCCACAGGAACTCCTTGGTGAGAGGGTGAATCAGTTAATGGATTGGAGCAACAAGCGTGCCATTATCCGTATGAATGGCGACAAGTTCCGACAGTATGTGAAGACGACACCAAGGAATTACTCCATCATCATCATGATGACTGCCATGCAGCCACAGAGACAGTGCAGTGTGTGCAGGTAAGTAAGGCCAAAAAAATCAATTGCTATGTTGCCCTCAGCGACCGACCCTATTCAAAAATTAAAAAAAAAATATTAGGGTCGGGAAAGCACCCAATTTTGCTCAGATTGGGTGTTTTTTGAGAAAATATTTTGAAAATAGTGGAAAATGCACCCAAATTTGGTACTTTAGGTGCTTTAAAAAAAATGTAAAAAATAATTATTTTCCGATCGACCGACTCAATTTTTCAGAAATCCCACTTGAGGGCAACACAACAATTATTTTTTTTTGGGCCTAAAGCTAATTTCATACTCAAAACGCAATGCGTTGAGTTTCCAATCATTTTCACCGCAAACGGCATCGCAAATAACTTCGCACTCAAAACGCAAATGGACTGCGGCAGCCGACAACATGAAAACACAATGAAAGTTGAGCTTTTCTCAACTCGGTTTGTGGTGCCGCATTCGATGTTGCGTTTTGATATCGGTTGATCGGAACTCATCAAATCTTTTACTGCACATGCTCGGTGCGTCGTACGTTTGCGTCGAGTCTGAATTCAGCTTAAGCCATGTTGAGCTGCATTCTCTTTATTTAACAAATAAAGATTTAAGGTCAGATTTCTTTTATCCGTTTGCGGTGCGGTTGCGGTGCGTTTTGCACCGTAAGAGTACTGGTAGTGGTACATTGTATAATGTACAGCACACGAATGAATAGTATCAGGACCTGATTATATATACAACTACCAGTACCCTTACAGTGTGCAACCGCACCGCAAATGGATGAAAGGAATCTGACCTTAAGACCAGGACCGATCCAGACTATTCGGACACAAATATTGTGATCAAATCAAACTTCTGCTAGGTTGCATATCTGCTTCTCGAAATCAACAAATAGCATCCCTGACTGACCAATTTCTGAGTTTTGCTATATTTTATTCATGCGTTAAAGTTTCAAGGGACTCCCAAGATTTTAGGCCTAGCGCTATCCTTGCTGAAAATCACACAACATGGGATGTATCATGCAATACTAATTGTAATTAACACTACTCTGTTTTGTGCATCTGTTCCTGTTGCACATGCATGCACATGTACAAGGCTTGTAATTTTTATGTCAGAGAATCATTTACCCCAGTGCAGCGTTCCCGCTAAAGATTTTGACTTTGCGCCAGAGCAACATGTAAGAAAAAAATACATCTTGCCATTGCCAATTTTGAAAAGATCACCTCAAAAATTAGAATATAATCTGAATAAAACTGAAAAAAGTGAAAGTTGTGTATAACCAAAACCCTATTTTTGACTTTTTGTTTTGGGAACCCCTTGCGCCAATTTTGCCAGCTTTAATATTTGCGCCAATTTTGCGACATACTGCCTTAGTGGGAACACTAATTTGCCTGTGTATTTTGATAACTTCTACTTCTACGCTATATCTCATTAAAGCCTTTCAGCAACTAGATGAGTTCTCTGGTCCTAAAGAGAAATGATATACTTTTGAAGGTATAGTCATCATGACCTGAAAAGATTTCCCTACTCTTCTCGAATAGCCTGTGACGTTCTTTTACATCCGACAGTGTGTCAGGAACACTTCAGATGGGACTGACAGCTTTACTTGTTCTCTGAAGCACGAAGCAAGTAGAGTAAAGTTTCTTGCTTAAGGGAACAAGGAGATGTGCCGGGACCGGGAGTGATCCGGCGACAGATGTATTCATGCGATTACGAGTCTAATGCTCTAACCGCTCGGCCATGCTCCTCTAAACAGGTACATTCAGCAACTTTATTTGAAAATCTTAAACCCTCCAGAGTGATACTTTTAACATAGCAATTTCACCATCCATCACCATTAAAAACAGGAAGAGATCATCTAAATTAACATTTTCTGTTCACAGGCAAGTAAGTGACGAGTTCCAGATCCTTGCTAATTCCTGGCGCTACTCACAGTCCTACTCCAATAAACTGTTCTTTGCAAGTGTGGATTATGATGAAGGTCATGACGTATTTAAATCGGTAAGTCATTTCCAAATCAGCTACTTCCAAGTTATGAAAGAAGGGTTGTTGAAGCAGTATTTTACCACTGGCATGGGTTTCGTACCTGGTTGAGCCAAGCTTGGATGCCAATTTTCCTAATTTATTAGGAATTCCTAATTTTTCGTCATTTTTGACAATTTTTCCTGATTTTTTTAAAATCAGGATTTCAAAAATTTTGAAAAATTTTGAGAAATGGCCAATTGAAATGTCAATTGGCCTGATTATGCTACCTATATTTATGGCACATCCTTATAACCACTTTTGTACTAAGTAGCCCCCCAGATTGATTGAAGTTGTGGCTAGATGTGTGTCTTGATTGCAGATTCTGGTGAAAAAAAATTCTAGTGCTACTATGATATTGTACGTCACTATGATATTGTACGCCACTCTTAACACACGATCGCGTGGCAATAAGCAATTAAAATCAAGTTAGTGCATCAGTACGTAGAACAGCTTAACAACAAGCGTCGGTAATAAAAAACCCGTGAACGAGTGAAAAATAACTCTGAGATAAACTTTAATTTGAAGATTGCTCCTCATTGTGACACCATCACGTTATGCAGGGACAGAATAATCCAGTGATGAGTACAATGTTTGAACTTGAGCTTGTCTTCAAGAATCTGTAATTAAATAACCAACTTTTTATTTTTTAAGTGTACCAGATGTATTCATTAAATTTGTGGGCCTGAGGGAAAGGAGATGTGCTGTGCATTAGGGTGCATTTCTAGCGACCCACCCTATTCAAAAAATTTTTTTAAAAATATTTGGGTCGGGAAAGCACCCAATTTTGCTCTGATTGGGTGTTTTTTGATAAAACATTTTGAAAATAGTGGAAATGCACCCAAATTTGGTACTTTGGGTGCTTTAAAAAAACAATTATTTAAAACAAAATTATTTTCCGACCGACCGACTCAATTTTTTCGAAATCCCACTTGAGGGCAACACAACAATTAATTTGTTTTGGCCTTGGTATGCTTTGTTGTTCAAATTTAATTGATGAATATAGGAAGTTTCAAGTAAATATTTGCTATGCTCCTGTGAAAATGGATCGCAAACGGCCCAAAATGTGTCTCATTTTGCGATGCGTTACCCGCTTATGTCGAACGCTGCCGTGCACAATTTTTTTGATTCAAATAGTATGGCTGCGATCACATACTGTATTCGCTAGTTGATGGCTATATGTTATACAGGCACAGCGAGGTATACAGTTTTTCAAACAGTGCCCTCTTATGTGACCCGGGAGCACCAAATTCACATGTTTGCTTGGATCTGTACGCGAGCCCAAGTAGAATAGTGCACTGTATACCCCAATAGTATAATTCTATGTGATTGCAACATTAAACTTACCTCCTTTTCCCAAAGGCCACAAACTTATTGTACCTCCTCAACAAGGAGTCCTCATAGAGACACTTGTGAATCACACCATCATTCAGACCAAACTGTGTCATGTACAAATCTTCAGTAATGTCAGGTAGCTAGCACTTTCAAAACATAAGACTTCTGACAGAGTTTTAATCTATGATTGTATTTTGTTGTTTACAGATGAAGGTAACCTCTGCACCCAGTATAATTCATTTCCCACCAAAAGGCAAACCAAAGAGAGCTGACACTTTTGATATCCAGAGGTGAGTGTTGTTCCATTTATACAGAATTAAAGTGTCATTTGATAATTTAAAAATGAGAATTTTCATCAACAGATGGCAATATTATGGAATTGATTGTTGGTCAGTGGGGCGGTGATTTGACAAAATACGCTTGTGGTATCTAACCATAAGATTTTTGCTTTAAACGCTAAACGCAACGTGTTCTCTTGTTATTTACGCATTGTCGTTGTTGTCTTAAGAACTTATTCAGAGTTTAAATAAACTCTTGACCTGTCGATGTATACACAATAGAATAATAAACCTTTTTGTGTCAAAATGGAAATCCAGTAGTTTGAAGACTTCCCCGGCTATGTCCTCGCACTGTCCCGGGATCCCCTAGGGCGGGGGAAGTAATTGATAAATGCATTACGCATTGTCTTTTTTGTCTTAATAACTTATCTAGAGTTTAAATTAACTCTTGGCCTGTCGATGTATACACATAGAATGCGAAACATGTTTGTGTCAAAATTGGAAATTCAGTAGTGTGTAGATTCAAATGTTCAATTTCCATGCTTATTTTACAACTTTGATGATTGAGACCATTCATAGCAAGATATTTTGTCATTACAGGTTAGGCTTTCAAGCAGAGCAGCTTGCCAAGTGGGTTGGAGAGAGGACAGATGCTAATGTGAGTAAATTGGGAATCATGTACAATTATAGTATTGTACAAAAGCCTGATATAAATAATGATATTAGTTATTGGGTGATGCATCGGTATGGTATGTGAATTAGTGGCTGTAAAGTGTCTTCTCATGTGAAGCTTAGCTATAGGTCAAACAATAATTTATTTGACAATGTAAACAAAAATCCAGAGAACAGGGCCCAATTGTTTGTGAATGCAACCCTTACAATGGATTTTTGCCTAAATTGTCCAATAAATTATGATTTTGCCTATAGCTTACCCTGGATGAAATTTTGCAGATGTTCTGAAGCAAGTATAACGATTTTGAATCTTTACAAAATTGATTTTACAGAATCGCAACCTTTGCAGGTATTTCACTTCAGAGTACAAAAAAAGGTGTGTTGCATTTATGGCTGGTTTGAGATGAACGAACACACACATATATATATATATTTTATAGTGCTGTTATTGATAGGCTTTTTGAGTATCGATATGTTAAAAGATACAAATCCGACATGTCGACAACATTATTGATACAGTTTTATACACAGGCTTGAGTTACAAGTGTAAGCTTAACAGCAAAAACTACATGCATCATGCACAGTACGAAAACAGAAATATGGGTATGTTATGAACATCGACAAATTCACAATTTGTTCATGCCTTTATTGTTAAAATACAAAGGGAAACAATTGAGTCACCTCAGTTGAAACATACTTTCCACGATGCGGTCGCTATTTTTAGGCCACGGGCCGTCAGTCAAAATCGCTTACTTTAATTGATTAAGTTATTTTTTGCCTCGTCTTGATGTAATTTGGTATCGATACTACCATTTTGTGTATCGACATGTCGATCGATAATCGATACTTCCGATAACAGCACTAATATTTTAATTTGGCTATACATCATACCGGTTTGTAATGTGTATGAGTTTTACAACCAATTTCTGTTTGTTTTTCAGATTCGTATATTCCGTCCACCAAACTACTCTGGTACTATAGCCTTAGGCATCCTGCTCACCATGGTTGCCGGTTTCTTGTACTTTAGACGTAATAATTTAGAGTTCTTGTACAACAAAACCATGTGGGGTGTTGCCTCATTGGTAAGTGAGAGGGTAACAATGGTACGTAAAGTTTAATGATTGTGGAAGTTGAGAATAGTAGTTACACAATCATGGGAATTGAACAATATTTTGGTAATTTTCAAGTTTGATCTTTGATTACTGTAAAACATGTTAATTTTGCGAGGGAAAACAATTCGTGAAATTAAATCCTTGCGAAAATATTGTCCAAGTTCATGTTTTGTTTGTTAAGAAATGGCATGTCAGCTCTTGTATCATTTGTTTCTATTACAAAACGATGTATTAAACCTCACCCCTATCTTCATATTGTAAATGGAATAATCCAAGTACCAGGATTTTGATGTAAACAAACATACAAGTCTTGCTATCGGCAATTGATGTAGTGTTAATTGGGTTTGGTTGTTTATTTGTAAAAGTTTTGGATTTATTTCTGTGATATGACTAATACTTTTACAATTGTTTTAAACATCATGCCTGGAACCTTTTTTCATGCAGACTTTCAAGGAATTTTAGTTATATTTTGACAGGAACACAGAAGACTGGAAGATAATATTTGGCCTTCCGAATTTGGAAGACATACACAATCATGACAAAGTTTCAAATTTGCGAAATTTAATACCCGCGAAAATGTCACTTATTGCGAATTTGCGAAATAAAGTCCCCGTGAAATTAAAGTGTTTTATAGTATATAGAAATTTCAATCTAATTGTGCATTAAAACTAATACATTTTGGTCCAAACCCTGTCAATATTGGTCATCTGATCAATCAGGAATTTCAACAATTCTTTGTACTTTCGAAACAATGAAAACAAAATATGCTCTGTAACTAAATGTCAACATTTCCGACATTGTGACTCATTTCCCTTGATCATGGCACATTTGGAAATGGCCTCATAATGCTTCAACTTACAAGGCTTTATATTTGCAAAACACACATACATGTACATGAGGATCAGAAATGATACAAATCTGCAAGATTGAAACTTTATAAAGCAACAGAAGAAAAATGTGCTCAAGCTGTGCTAGAATTACTTAGAACAATGTACTCTTTGAAAACACTTGACCAGTTGAACAATGTTTATAGTTCATGCCTTGTGAAAAAGGTTGACATTTGCCTCTAATTTCTGCATACTTCGATGAATTTCGACCAAACTTGGGTCATGGGTGCAGCATGGGAAAGCGCATTTGTGGGCGAGGTCAAAGGTCACATACTAAGGTCAAAGGTCATGAGGTCAAGTTGCAAAATAGGCTGAAATTGACAATTTAGCCTCATTTGAAAAGTTGAAGTCTGATTAGAACCAAACTTGGTTTATGGATATAATATAAGAACCCTCATGTTAATGTGGTGAAAGGTCACATACCAAGGTCATAGGTCATATTAGGTCAAGTTGTTAAATAGGCTGAAAATGTCCATTTGGCCTTATTTGAAAAGTTACAAGTCCGAATGGAACCAAACATGGGATTTGGATATAGTATAAGAACCCTCATATGTTAATGAGGTTAAAGGTCACTTAACCCTTAAAACTAGCTAATTTTGAAAATTCCTAATCCTGTGTCTGGTTTTGGAGTAACTTATCAAACAATAGTCAATTATTGACTGCTATTTCTAATCCACCATCTAATTGACAAGTCTATTGACTAGTTTATTGAATATTGATTTAGATCAATACCTCTTTTGTTTAGATCAATAATTGATGTGTGCTGGTATTGTACTTCCTTTATTGACATCAATAATTTTCCAATAATTAATT
>JXSR01S074379.1:39468-52336 GCA_000969725.1 Ophiothrix spiculata | reverse complement strand
TCATAGATTTACGTCCCGGTCAAATTCCCCGCCTAAATGGTCACCATCGAGCCACTGCCGCATCCCCGCACGCGTTCCCCGCCTGGCGGGGACATCAGCATGCACAACTTCCCCGCACGAGCATGACGAGTTCCCCGCTAGTGCC
The DNA here is from genome assembly GCA_000969725.1 of Ophiothrix spiculata. Lineage (NCBI taxonomy): Eukaryota > Metazoa > Echinodermata > Ophiuroidea > Amphilepidida > Ophiotrichidae > Ophiothrix > Ophiothrix spiculata. The sequence goes on along the minus strand of JXSR01S074379.1, from coordinate 52,191 downwards.
CGGGGGCCGGAATTACAAGTGATAGGTGCATAAGTCTTAATATATGGCAACTGCTGCAGATACATCTTTCTGGCATTCGCATGTCCTCTTAAACAAAATTTGATATCGATGTAGACTCTGGTATTTGTGAAATGATTATTGGTGCTCTCATAATGCAGGCTGGTTTCAGGGCATCAGTCAGAGTTCTGTCAATAATGCATACAGTGTTCCTGTTAAGATTTTTGAGCCTATGTAATGAGACTGAGTGTCTCCCATAACCAGGAGTGAACTAGACGGAATAAGTCGCAATCGATGATTTATTGATCGCACATGTACAAGTACGTTCTACACAATTTAATAGTAGCTAGGACATTTCAGTTACATGGACGCTGTATTTCATTACACCTACGCCAATTTGAGCAATTTTGACAAAGTTGAAGAGGTGTTTGCACCCAAATCACAAGCTGTGGCTAAATATTTAAAAGGAAAAGTGTTTTTCACACATTTTCCGAAACCTGTTGCGCTTTTCCATCCCCTGTGCCAATTGAGCACTATACGGCCTAATTAGCAGGAACGCTGGACACATAATCGTCAATATTTTGAAATGGTAAAATTTGAACAAGTTTTGATTATTTTTTTAGATGCGCGAACTTGATCGGGTGTTGTCAGGATGTTTGTTGACTTTGTAGTATGAGAAGTTGCAACATCATGTTATGAACACTGAAATAAGGCCAAAAAAAAATAGTTGTGTTGCCCTCACAGGCCCAAAATGGTGGGGACGGCCAGGGCAGGTTTTTTTCCCCCTTTTTATTTTTTTAAATAAAAATTACAGATGCCATGTGTAAATAGTGTGGGATACATGGTTGTTTGCTACTGAAAGGTGAATTTTGGAACATTTTCGGGACTGGAAATCAGGCAAAATATTTGTGCAACTCAAGAAATATTAAAAATCAAGAGGTTTGATGAAAAAAAAAAAAACGGGTCGGGATTTTCCACAATTTCGACCCGGCCGGCCAAGGGTAACACAACAATTTTTTTTTGGCCTAATGCAGTTGTTTGAGACAACCTGTATTACAGCAATTATGCAAATCATGAAGGCCACTGCTGCAGCGTTAGAAGGCCACTGCTGCAGCATGAGAACTCAAAATTTCCACAACTTAGTCAGTTGCTACAGCAAAACAGCACAATTGACAAAATTCTAAACTGCTTGGGAAACTGAAACCAGCTTTCATGTTCAAGTTACATCATTTGGGCCACAGTGAAGTTTTCTATTCTATTATAATCCAATTGCTATGCCTACTAACCTTGCAATGCTAACCATACATAACATGCGGCTTGTTATTTTTGCAGTGGTGACAGTCATAGGCCTGGTGATGGTAGTGTTTTTCTTCAGTCTATTGCTGTCAGTATTTAGAGCCAAATACAGGGGCTACCCATATAGGTATGCATAGATATGTTATTTAATCTTGACTGACTCTTGATTGCTTGTTATTTTTACTACAGTGGTGGTCGCCACAGCCCTGGGAACTGTGGTCTTAATGTTTAGTGTACTGTTGTCAATATTTAGAGCCAAATATACGGGATATCCTTACAGGTATGTCAGCCTTAAGTTATATGGCCATCGTCGAGTCATCTAGTCCACCATATTTTAGTTGCTATTCATCATTGATGTTCATGTTTATGGCAAGATATCATTTGTCATAGTTCTCATCAAGGCCTTAGTACATGCATTCATCAACGTTAAGTCTGCTGAAAGGCGGGTAACTACAAGGTTTCTTGAGTCTTAATGATATGTGAGCGCTGTGGTACTTTCCTCCGATGAGTGGCATACTACAATCTTATGCAAAACTGTTGGGACACTTCGTGATATTCTCCCCGCTCCCCTCAATCAATGTTGAGTATTTTAGACATACATCATGTACACAACATTGATTTAGGAGGGGCGCGATGAGGGGATCGGAAAAGTTTTGTAAACGGTAACAACTTAAGTTTTCTATAATTAAGATCACACAAGCAATTTTACACAGGTAAGCCAACTTTTCCATTGTCATTGTGTACATAGCATAAGTGTCCTAACAGGGTTTGCAAAAGATTGTAGTATTCAAATGCCGGACCCAGCGCTGTATGTGCATTTGCCTAGCAGTCCATACTCTCTTATGCACGTTCTTCTCCAAGTACGCCAGTCTTTATCATAGATTTCAAACATGATGAAAGAAAGATCTGGGACCCAAATGGAAATGAACTTCATTTGAGGCTTTATTTGGTTATCGTTGGCTATCGACACTAGAAATTTGGATTTTTATAGGTCATTTTAGATAATTTTTTTCAAGTTAAATTCATTGTGTACATTCCTATTTAAATGCATAGAATGTACCCCGGAAAGAGTGTATTAATACCTCTGGGTTTCTTCCTCCTATGTACTAGGATTAGGCTAACAAAAAGTTGTTTGGTTGTCCTCCACTGTCCGCCCCCATTTTTCGAAACTGGAAAAAAGTGTTTACTGTACAAAAGTATGCCACGTATATATTCAGATTGCCCAAAAAGTTTTTTTTCTTTGAGAATTTTGATCTTTTGAAAATAGTTTTTAAGTTGTTGTTTTCATTTTGTTTACATTTTAATACTGTTTTTTAACTTGTATAAAGAGGTTTTCGGTACAGAAGACTTATTTGCATCTTTGTGGAGGCCATAATATGGTGTAGCTTTGACTTACATTTGAAAAAAAAAATCTGCCCGCCTACTTGCTCAAAAAAGTTGTGGAGGACAACCAAACAATTTATTTTTTTTGTCTTAAAGAGCACAAATCTAATAATATTAGCCCATCGCAGCCTTACCATATTATCAACATTGGTGTCAACATTTAGCAAATGTCACTATTTTATCAAGACATCAATATCCTAGTAGTGATTTCTACATTATAATTTTGCCATTAGGACATGTCATTAATGAGCCCATAGCATCCCTGTCATAAATATTAATGTTGATAATTATAGGTTAATAAATGCACATATCATGTCGCAAGTGAAATGAGACAAAATCATTGCATGTTTGGTCAATTTTTATGCGTCCAATTCACAGGGCCCGCATGGTCCAAGTGAATTGGACAGCAATTAACATTATTGCAAGTGCATTGAAAATGGATTGCAATTTTTTTTAACCATGTTCATATTCTTATGAACATGTTGCTAACATATAGGGTGGGTCTACATCATTGAGACCATACATACGAACATACTTTTCAATGCACATATCAAACATGCTTGTCCTTTAAGACTTAATCTGGTTTCAGACTTGCCTGTAGTGCTGTCACACGGCCAGCGTGACGTCAAAAATTTAAAGAGCGCAAACTCGACCTTGTCGCATCTCCTTGCCGTACGACAAGCCGATATATATCGATTACCCTGTCGTAATGGTCGCAACGACACCATATTTTGAGTTGGAATCAATTCAACTTTTCTTGCGACAGACCATTGCAGCAATATGCAAATGTGTCGGGCTACAGTACAATAACTCAAAATTGCATACGTTTGGTCGTGTGCCGCAACGTCGTGTACCGCAACGACAGCTAGTCTGAAACCACCTATATACATGTTCTGTCAGGTGTAAGACCATGTGTTTCTCAGTTGGATCATTAGTTTCCATTTAATACTTATTTTGAATAATAAGTCACCTACTCAGACCCAGAAACACCCTCCACACACACACACTGTAGCAAAACCTACGCTTTAAATTTAGGTCTGTAAACTTTGGACTTGGGAGAAATATTTTGTTTCCCCTAACCAGGCCCATAGCCAGGATTTTTGTAAGGTTTGAGTCGACCCTAAACTAATTTTAGTGGTTTTGACAAAGTGATAAGCAAAAAAAAAAAAGGTTTTCAGTAGTTTTTCCAAGCATTTGTGTAATTTATTTTTGTATTAAGAAACGACCTCCATTTACGTGTTTTGGTGCTGTAGGTGTTTTCAATCTTTGTGGACATTTAGGGAATTTTTGTGGACCTTTTTTGTACATTGTCAAATTCCGGGGGGGGGGGGGGGGGGGGGTGATCCCCCCGCCGCACCCCTGGCTACGGGCCTGCCCCTAATAAACTCATTATATCAAAAACATAAATATGAGCATTCAAATTCAAGTTTACTTATATCAATGTTGGATTACTAGAAGTAAATGATAACTGAATTCTCACCTCTTGTACAACAGTTTTGGTCTAATATAGGGAGCTAGACAAGTATTCATCCATTGAGACAGGTAGATATGTAGCACATCATGTGTCTGATATGAATTGTCGTCATTCATAAATGTATTTTTTAAATTTTTGTTGCTGTGTTTCTGTATTTTATTTGAATGCTTTGAGATTGATTTATGCACTCTGCCAGTCAGAAGTGTACTGTGAGAACCTATTTACATATTTGCAAACACACACACCCCCCCACGTGCATTACAAATACTTCCGAGGACTTGTGTGTCCTCATATATATCACTATACATAAAGTCGTTTAAGGTCCTCCAAAGTGCGGACCCCCGTAAGATGGTAAAACATGACGTTTTTAGAGCATTTTAGAGTAGGTCCTCGGAATGTTTTAAGTTCTCAGTGTGTCAGTGTGTTGTCATGCTGAGGTCGTCGGTTTGTATAGGAATACCAACGCACACACAAAATCCATCAAAATCTTCAGATTCTCTTTTATCTGTTTTATAAACAAACTAAACAAAAATCTATCTATCTATGTCAACCGCGGTCGGAAGCCATGACGAATTTTCTCCACTGCTGTCTGTTTAGCATGAGTTTGAGAAGTTCATTTTGATCAATGCCAGCATCCTGTGTAAGAAGTACTGGGTAGGACAGCCTCGGTCTTCCCTGTGCAATGTGTCCCTTGGGTGGGCGTCTAAACAAAAAACTTTCTGAAAATCTTACACATAGAGCTCTCATTAGGCCTAAAAAAATATTGTTTGATTGGCGTAACCCGACCTACCCTAATTTTACCAACGACCCTAGATATTTTTATTTTTTTGAGCATGGTAAAAAACCTCCAAAATCCCAAATTTGATGGGAATCGATTCATGGGAGCCCAAGATATGGCTTGCAGGACATTCAAAATAATATAAAAGATGTGTTACAGAAAAAGTGAAGATGTTTTTGTATATGTGCCATATATTTTGTGTTCTTGTATGTGAAACATAGACTTAAAAAATAAAAAACAAATTATTAAAAAAAAAAAAAATCCGACCTACCTACCCTATTTTTTTCTATGTTACGCCAATCAAACAATAATTTTTTTTTGGCCTTAGTTTGATTTATGCCAATGACATACTATCAGGATGCTCAAGTTTAAATTATTTTCAACATCTCACAGTATATCCTTGCACTCGTAGGAGTATACCACTGGTTCATTTGTAAAATTGTTCAAACTAAACGAAATTATGTTGTTCGACAAACCCAGAGAATAATCACATTCTTTAGCTTTCGACCTCTGGATCAGAGGTCTTGATCACAAGTGTCGTCCACGGCTGTTTTTCCCGCAATAATCCAAATCCGATGACCTGGTAGTATCTTTCATCGGATGTTTTGATTTAATAGACCTTTTCAAAACACGACTATCCGAGAATTTCCGAAGCTGATTTTACACTTTCCGGCAATTGCCGAAAGAAAAAGTGACTCTTCAACACAATAACCAGAATGTTAACTTCGCGTTCTCGTTAATTGGTTGCGTACGAATTCGAACTTGGAATTAGCGTCAGCGCTACAGAGTCACTTTCAGGTTGATCATGCTGATGCAACTTCAAATCTTAAGCTTAATCAGCGCAGATCAGCCGATTTCAAATGGAAATTTCACTCTTTATGTCGATGAACTTTATGGTACCATCGTCCAAAAGTTGTTCAGAATGAGTGTATCTAATATTGTATGGTTCTGGTTCTATTTATTTTTCACTCTTATGGCACTGAAATGCGAGTGATTTTTCGGACTTTTTTGTTGACAAAATCGTGCATACTAATGAGCTTATACGTGATTGGTTGAAAAAATGGCCATGTGATCAATGCTCTGGAGATTTCCGAATGGATTTTGAAAAGGTCTATTAGCAGTGGATTGTATACTTGATCTAAAGAGAGTGTATACACCTTTGTCACGGTTGATGACATTCTTACCCCGTTGTCTAATTGAAGAGTGTTTTTAAAAAAACTCCCTTAGTCCAACGGCTGCCGGCATGCTAGATTTTGAAACCTAAATTTTTCATCCAGATTGTTCTGACGCTCATTTTACCTCATATTGCAGGGGCGGGCATCCTTATCCTGACTACGATCATATGGTAGCGGTTCACTGCCCTGAAAGGACATTATAGAATAGTAACAAAACAGTTTTTTCCAAAACTCACCAAGTCCAGGGATTAATCATGTTTCTAAATAATTATCTTATTGTGTGCGTGCATTGCAGTGCTTTTATGATTTTTTGATCAATATGACCTAACTTTTGGTCATTTGCACTGAGCTTTGTCAACAATTCAACTCACAAAGTCAGTAGTATAATAGATTTATAATCTATGGAAATATAATATGTGGCAGCTATAATTGGACTAAGTGAGTTTTGGAAAAACACTCTTCAATTTGTACGCCTCCCCCAAAAATGAGGGGCGGTCTGTGGGAACGGTACTAGTGCTAGTCTAACATAATCATTTCATACAGGAGTATACCTTGAAGTATTGATTTATTACCAGCCAAAGTTGATAACGTGTCGCATCCGGCTGTGTTCACTGAAGTGCATTTACTTAGTACGCATAAGTCAACAAACTGTTCGTCATGTTTTGAGAACTATGAACATATATGAACATAAACAAATTTGGCAAAGTAGTAAACATGCAAAAAGTAGCATTTTGCTGTAGATTTTGATGAATACTTTATAAAGAAATAGCTAGGTTGCGCAAACTGTCGTTCGGTCAAACCGAACAGCCTCATAATCTTTTGTTATTCATGAATATTCGCATGGGTAACTCATGAATAACAAAAGAATTTACGTTCGGTTTGGCGAACGACAGTTTGCGCAACCTAGCTATTATCTCTGTCAAATTAGACATGTTCTATTTTGATGTTTTCAAGAAGATTTTTGTCTTTGTAAGGGATACAAACATGTTAGATTGTTAAATCAACAACTCTTTGTCTGCAGTGTATTTTAAGCTGTCATGTGGATATCAGTGATTTGTGATGAATAGGCATTGGAGCACAATTAGGCCACTTCTTTGTGTGGTCGGCCGCAACCTTGCCACAGCCTTTAATTTTCCAAAATGGCGACCGTAGGTTTGATTGTTACCTCAAGATTATTGTAAAATGTTCATTACACGTTTTGAAATTACATAGAGATGCATAATGAAGCCTACAGTCGCCATCTTGGAAAATTAAGGCTATGGCCAGGTTGCGGCTGGCCACACAAAGTTGTGGCCTAATTATGCTCCAGTACCTAACATGTTTGAATCCCTAAATGATGGACTAGTGTCTAGTTAGCATCTTCATTTCAAAGTGTCTTATGCAAACCACACAGTACTAGCATCTGGGTTAGTATGTCATGAGCATTATTTGTGTCAAGGGATTCTTAGATTGTTGTAAAACTTCTGACCCAGTATGTGATTGATGCTCAGCACAGTATTCCTATTTACAGACAGCAAACCATGAGGTGCCAGTTCGTCATGTGAGTGCAAGAAAGTCATATCTGCAATAGCTGCCATTTGTCATAAATTTGGATTGCACACTATCTAATCTCCAATCTTGGGTCAGTGGTTCTTGAAATGGTTCTTCAGGTGACACCGTCATCTGAAGAACCATTCTTCAGGTGACACCGTCACCTGAAGAACCATTTCAAGAACCACTGACATAAGACAGGGGTTTTTTGAGGGATTTTTCACATTCTTGTGACAAAGTATAAAATAAAAATAACTTAGGGCAGCCATTGCAGATACGACTGTCTTGCACTCACATGACGAGTTGACAGTAGATGCACATGTACACCCAAGTCAGGATGCATTGATATTTGAGTAGAAATATCACTTACACTACTACACATTGCCTTGAGTACATATTTAGGTATTCAAACATGCTACAGAGTTGTTCATAGCTAATCAACAACGATGCATCCATGCGTCTGGGTATTAGCGATGAACAACTATGTAGCATGTTTGAATACCTTTCAACAACGAAAATCTTCCTGAAAACGTATAATTAAATTCTAAATGTTTTCAATTTAACAGATACTCATTTCAATAAAAATACTTATTCTGAATCTGAAGCAAAATGCTAGTTTTTAAATGATTGTTACTTTGTCGTTTTCAACTGTTCCCAAGCGCCAATCCTTGCACATACTCAAGTTCCCGACGCGTGATGAACAGTGCACCAATATATGTGCGCTGCGTAAACGCACCTCCGTGTACGCTGTGCCTTGCGTGACGCGCTTATTTGAATATCAACTGTGGATTCATCACGAATCAACAACGGTATGCTCCTGTATAAGGAGATACAGTGAGTTGTTGAAACACTGAATCAAAACACATTGATATTTTAAATAGAATGCAAATTTACTGGAACTGTCACACATAGTGTTCAGCACATACACACCAAATCAGTATGCTTTGATATTTTAAATAGAATGCAAATTTACTGGAACTCTCACACATAGTGTTCAGCACATACACACCAAATCAGTGTACTTTGATATTTTAAATAGAATGCAATTTACTGGAACTCTCACACATAGTGTTCAGCACATACACACCAAATCAGTATGCATTGATGGTGTCTGACTGATCCGATCGGATAGATCAGAATCGGACCGATTTCAAGCTTATCGGATCTGCATTGGAATAACGAACAAATCTATATTCTGCAGATCTGACAACCGCATGATATGTGAATGATCGATGGATTCAACGATAGTGTTTTAATGTAGTCAATATAATATCCCTTGTAATATAAACACTTAGAGAATTGGAATCTGAATCGGCCCATTTGACTGAGATCGGAATCGGCCGATTCCGATCTTTGGTAGATCGGTCAGACACTATACATTGATATTTTGAAAGGAAAGCAAATTCATTGGAACTCTCACACATGGTGTTCAGCACATAAACACCAAATCAGTATACTTTAATATTTTGAATGGAATGCAAATTTACTGGAACTTTCACACATAATGTTCAGCACAAACACACCAAATCAGTTTACAGTGATATTTTGAATGGAATGCAAATTAATTCACTAGAACTCTCCCACATAGTGTTCAGCACATACACACCAAATCAGTATGGAATGCAAATTAACTGGATTTCTTACACATAGTATTCAGCACATACACACCAAATCAGTGTACTTTGATATTTTAAATAGAATGCAAATTTACTGGAACTGTCACACATAGTGTTCAGCACATACACACCAAATCAGTGTACTTTGATATTTTAGATGGAATGCAAATTCACTGGATTTCTTACACATAGTATTCAGCACATACACACCAAATCAGTATACTTTGATATTTTAAATAGAATGCAAATTTACTGGAACTGTCACACACAGTGTTCAGCACATACACACCAAATCAGTATACATTGATATTTTAAATAGAATGCAAATTTACTGGAACTGTCACACATTATTATTCTTATTCCGGCGACTCTTGCTGTTGGGCATTGATGATGGCTCTCCAAAGGCGTCTGTCATTCATGGTGGATTCAATTTCATTTGTCTGGTACCCGGTGTCATCTTGCAGCAGATCCACATAGGTCTTCATGGGACGTCCTTGGGTTCTTCTTCCCTGGGTAGGCTGCCATGTGACTAGTTTGGATACTGGACACTCACTCTTTAGCTCTCTTACAATGCCCTGCAAATGTTGATATAGGGTATGCCACCATACAGTTCTTTATTTGTCATGTGTTGCTTCCAACTCACATTCAGGGCTGCCCTCAACAATCTTGTGTAGCAACCGTCCAAGGTTTTTCTGGTTTTCTTTGTTATGGTCCAGGTCTCACAACCATAGAGCAGCACGCTTTCGACTGAGGCTTGGAATAGTTTGATTTTCAGGGGCCTCTGGAGGTTGGATTTCCAGATGTTATTCAACTTGTTACAGGCCTTCCATGCCAGTGCTTTTCTGACCTTGATGTCTTGCTCAGAACTCTGGACCCATGACCCAAGATATTTGAAGTCATGAACTTCTTCCAGAGAGCTGCCATCTACAGTGTGGATTGTGACACAAGTTGGTTGATTGTATGTCATGAACTGGGTCTTCTTTGCATTCATGTGCAGACCAACACAGAGTGCAGCATCCTCAACCTTATTCAGCAGTTCTTGTGCTTGTGACGCAGTGTTTGACAGGAGTGCAATGTCGTCAGCGAAGTCGAGGTCTGTAATATTCAAAGGACCGACTCTGCGACTCTTCCTAGGAGTGATTGTGAATCCTAGCCTTTCCTCCTCGCCACTAATTGCTGACCTAAGGCAATAGTCCAATACTATTATGAATAAATAAGGGGCAAGTGTGTCGCCTTGTAGCACTCCAGCTAGGATATCAAACTCATCTGTATCACCATCTGGTGTTATAACTTTGGCCTTGGTACCCTGGTATGTGTCTTCAATCGCATGAGCTATGGTTTCTGGGATGCCATATGCTTTAAGAATTTGCATCATCTTGCCTCGGTGGATGGTATCAAAGGCTTTCTTAAAGTCTATGAATGTTATCACTGCTGGAAGGTGTTTGTCTTTTATTCCTTCAATCAATCTCCGCAGGGCTAGGATCTGTTCAGTGGTGGATCTTTTTTCCATAAAGCCACATTGATTTGCTCTAAGCTTATCATCAAGATGTGGACGAATTCTATTAAGCAACATCCTGTTGTATGTTTTGGCTATGATTGAACTGAGGCTGATTCCTCTGTAGTTTGCTGTCAAACTGAGGTCTCCACTCTTAGGTACAGGGATGAGATTCAGAATTGACCACTGATTTGGTTTTTGACGGTTTAGTAGAGCTTTATTGCAGAAATCAAGGACTATTTCATCAATTGAACACCTTTTAATAACTTCAGGTGGTATTCCATCTTCCCCAAAGCTTTTTCCTTCCTTTATAGCATTTCTTGCCTTCAGGTATTCGTCCATATCAAATGCATCTGTTCTTATGGGCAGTTGGTCAAAAACAACTGGAATATTCTCATCCTCATTTGTAACTTCTGGAGGGTTTCCAAGCAATTTTTGAAAATGCTCATACCAGTTGTCTAATCTCTCTTCCTTTGTACTTCCTTTTAATCTACCACTCCTAGACACTTTCCTGCTGCTTACATCATTGATAATGCCCCAGGCTAAGCGGTGCCTGTGATTCAGATTTGCCTCTTCATATTCTTTCAACTTCTTCTCAATAAATTTGGTGTTGGCCTTTTCATAAGCTCTGTCTAACTGTGCTTTACTTTCTTCCAGTTCTCCATGAGTCTCCTTTGTGTTTTCTTGAACATGTCTCTTATACACTTCTCTCAGATGTTTCCTTGCTTCTTCAACCTTTGAATCATAGCACAATGCTTTTTTCTGCTTTTTAGGCACCTTTGGCATTACTTTTTCTGCAGCTTCCTTGTTTGCCTGGATCAAGCACTCATATTTCTCTGATTGATCTTGACATTTCTCATCGGATAATAACGCAAATCTGTTACATACTTCCAATGAATACCTATCCTGAAGCTCAGGGTCCATTGCTAACTTAGACCAGTCATATTTGACCTTCCTTTGTGATGACTTATTACTGGCTCTTAGACTGAGTCGTACTTTAGATGTTACTATCCTGTGGTCAGATCCAATGCTTGCAAATGTGTTGTAGGCTTCAGTATTTGTTACACTGTTCTTCCACTTTTTCCTTATCAACACATAGTCTAGCTGGACTCTGTATCCACTTGGAAGCTCGCAGGTCCACAATTTGGATGACCTCTTTTGGAAAGTGGTATTGGTGATGATCACACATAGTGTTCAGCCATTTTCCAAAATGGCGACCGTAGGTTTGATTGTTACCTCAAGATTATTGTAAAATGTTCATTACACATTTTGAAATTACATAGAGATGCATAATGAAGCCTACAGTCGCCATCTTGGAAAATTAAGGCTATGGCCAGGTTGCGACCGGCCACACAAAGTTGTGGCCTAACTGTGCTCCAGTACCTTACATGTTTGAATCCCTAAATGACGGACAAGTGTCTAGTTAGCATCTTCATTTCAAAGTGTCTACACTTAGAGAATTGGAATTGGAATCTGAATCGGCCCATTTGACTGAGATCGGAATCGGCCGATTCCGATCTTTGGTAGATCGGTCAGACACTATACAATGCATATTTACTGGAACTCTCACACATAGTGTTCAGCACATACACACCAAATCAGTATACAGTGATATTTTAAATAGAATGCAAATTTACCCCAACTCTCACACATTTCAGCACATACACACCAAATCAGTATACAGAGATATTTTAAATAGAATGCAAATTCACCCCAACTCTCACATATAGTGTTCAGCACATACACACCAAATCAGTGTACATTGATATTTTAAATAGAATGCAAATTTACTGGAACTCTCACACATAGTGTTCAGCACATACACACCAAATCAGTATGGAATGCATTATGCAAATTTACTGGATTTCTTACACATAGTATTCAGCACATATACACCAAATCAGTATACATTGATATTTTAAATGGAATGCAAATTCACCCTTACTCTCACACATTTCAGCACATACACACCAAATCAG
>JXSR01S074376.1:158583-170143 GCA_000969725.1 Ophiothrix spiculata | reverse complement strand
GAAGGAAACACATTGGCAATAACGTTAATGAAATAAAATTTGAACTGGCTTACTCTTTCTCCAAATTTTGCGTCGAAGTGGATTTCTGTAGGGTTGTTTTCTATAAGCTTTTTGACGGTTTCCAGTTCTCCATTTTGACATGCATCAAAAAGTGATCGACATAGAGCGCACCTGTAAAGATCAGCAATTCGATTTAAAAATTTCTGAAATAGTTGGAATGGTCTCGTCAAAAGTCATATGAAAGTCAAACAGCATTCGAAGCACTATGTGTGCAATAGGGGCATGGCTGATAATAAATGTAATGGCTCACCCCGAAAGGGGGACTTTGCAGATGATATAAGTTTTGATATTATCATTTCACCTGTTACAGTATTTTCTAAGCTTCAAAATGACACTTTTCATGTTAAAATTGATCAAGGTGGTTATATATACAACAGAAAATCTGCTGGAAATTCTAATTTTTTCAGCATTTTTTTCTGGCTATTTTCACCAGTTTCTTGAAATGTTTCTGTCACAAGCCCCAATTTTAGGGGTGAGCTATCACAAATTTCATTACACATGATCCAAATATAGCTGAAACGTCTCGTGTATAAAAGATTTAAAAAAAAAATAGAAGATAACAGATTTGTGAACACACAATTGCTCTTGCGTATCCATTTGTCTAATTCAACGTATATGCATCATAACCTCACTTCAAAGAGTTTGACAAAATTCCAATCTACAACCGACATAGGCCAAATATCAAAGTATTTTAACAAGATTTTGTACACTTGTTTGAAATACCTCAACGGCAAAATCAGAAGTTGAATTGAACGAGTGGCTACGGTATTAGGCTCCTCGTATAGAGGCCCTGCATGTGACCTGTAATACCGTGAATATGGCGGATTGCTCAAATGCATTCAATTGAAGTGTTACCATTACCAATCACTTCATATTGTCCCATAAATAAAAATGCACCATTATTTAGAAGGTTAATTACAGTATCTTGTTGAATGGACTGCTATACGCCATGTTTACTGGAAAGATCATCCGTCAAAATCCTTTGTTTGGTATCAATCGATAAAAGCATGATGATGCCTCTATTCCAATCCAATTTCAAGTTGTTATAAACATTGATTTAGGTATTCAAACACGCTGCAGAATTGTTCATCACAAATCAACAACGATGCCTCCATGCGTCCGCGTATTTCAATCGCGCGTGGATGACTTTATCCACGGAGTGTGATAAAATGTACGCTGACGCTCCGTGGCTTAAGTCACCCTTGCGCGATTGAAATACGCTGACGCATGGATGCATCGTTGTTGATTTGTGATGAGCAACTCTGTAGCGTGTTTGAATACCTAATTCAACAATGAAAATCTTCCTAAAACGTAATATGAATTAAATTCTAAATGGTTTAAATTAACAGATACTCATTTTCATAAAAATATCTAGCAGAAACTGAAGCAAAGTGTTTGTTTTGAAAAAGTATACTTTAGGTCCCAGATACTGGTATATGCCAGTATTGGTAAATTCTAGGACATTCCAGTGTTTTGTGAGTGTGTTTGTTCCAGTATTGTTCAAAATTGTTATAATACTGGTACACACATTTCATTCCAGCATTGGTCAATGCTTCTGTTGTTCCAGTATTGTTAAATGATAAAAATTGTCTTTTGAAGTACAATCACCAATTTTGCTCCATTTATGAAAGACCTTAACACATCATAACAACCAACAATACTGGAATAATGACCAAAACTAATCAAAACTGTTATTAAACAGTAGTTGTGAACAACAATACTGGAATACTGATATGACTTTAACAATAATGGTATTATAGGCTATTATATTAGAATTTTTGACCAACAATACTGGAATACCAAAACCTAGAAATGGACAATACTGAAAATTATTTGTATCTAGTTTTGTCCAAAGTTTGTGTACCAGTATCAGGGACCTAAAGTATACTTTTCTCAGTTAGTTGTTGAATGTTTGTTTCCCTTCCGCGTTGTCGTTTTCGACTGTTCCCATGCGCAAGTCCTTGCACGTACTCAAGTTCCCGATGCGTGATGAACAGTACGCCGACTTACATGTACAAACGCTCCTCCGTGTACGTTGTGCCGGACGTGACGCACCTATTTGAATCCCAACTGTGGATCCATCACAAATCAACAACGACGCGTTTCCGTATAAGAAGATACGAAGAGTTGTTGAAAAGAAAAAGGTACGGTTGTATAAAAGTCTTTAAGGCTCTGTTACACATCATCGTATAGAGCAAACGTACTTTATCCCACTACTCTGTTTTATGCATTGCTGCTCGTCATGTTTTCGTTACAAGTAATTTCAATACGATATCCATACGGTCTGTCCATGTATACGTTTGATTCGTTATTAATACGGTGGTCATCTGTTTAGCACACGTGTAATATGTGAAACTTTTGTACGTTATTCATACATTTTGCTTCATGTCTGACAGAGCCTTAATCTGCTAATTGCAGGAATCAGTAAGCAAAAAGCAATTGTTCTCAATTAGATATTGCCTCTCCGGCATCTTTATTGAGTATTTATTTAGATTTAGATTTATATGATAAATATGTGATACTACTTGAGATCATACCGTGACACTCGCTGATACGGTCGATCAGTATGCACCAGACAAGTGCCAACGCTGGGGAAGTGTCTTATTTTACGGACACATATTTAAGTAGTCGTCATCCTTTTTGACACTTTTGAAACTTTAAAAATTTTCAGCGAACACCCAAACGAAATTAAAATTTAATGACTGCTCTTACTCATGCTCTTTCCACCCGTCACTCACTTCAGCGTGATTTTCCTCCTCAACATCTTCTCCAACGATTGCAGGTTGTTCGTCTTCATTTTCTTTAAACGAAAAGAAAAACAATAACAGTGAAAATAATTGTATCCAATAAGAAACAATGTTATACTGTCTGAATATATTATTTTAAAATCCAAATTATAGTATGTTTACTCATCTACACAGAAAAAACAAAGTGAGTCATGTGACTCACTTGAGTTTAAGTGTATTACTACACGGACAAAATGACTCACCTTTCACAGTTTTTGAGTCATTTCGTCCATGTACTGACACACTATGCTTCAAATGAGTCAAATGACAATGAACTATTGTTTTAAAGGCTGAGTCATGCATTGTCATTTTTGGAATTGCATTGCAATATGGTGTTTTAATTAGCTAAGGAAAAAAGTAGTGTCTAATTATTATTATGGATGCCAAGGAATACTGAAAAACATTTTTTTTTTGGTTTACAACACCTTGCTCAATATTGTCATGTATTTTCTGCTGACATAAGTAGTTTTCTACCAATCTTTTATAGTTGTTATCAATCCAACCTAGATATTGTACATAGTTGTCTTAATGTTGTTGCTGTTGAATAAAAAAAACAGCTACAAGGCCGTATACACTGCAAAAACTCCGGTGTAAAATTATCACCCTCGGTGTTGTAGAAGGTCCACACCAACAATTAACACCGTTGGAAAAATTGTTGACGTCATTCCAATACTCTCTGATTTTAAGTCAACATTTTGTGCGTAACACTAGTGTTTGTAAATTTTACCCTAAAAGGTCTGGAAGGACCTCAACAATTTTTCACCGGTGTTAATTGTTGGTGTGGACCTCCTCCAACACCGAGGGTGTTGATTAACACCTGATTTTTGCAGTGTATTTGCACGGGCAACAATCCCTACACTGTTAGAACGTTGGGCAAATAATTTACCCAACGTTGGTTCAACTATGAACAACCCAGCTTCTGGGTAAATAATTACCAACGTTGCGTAAAATGTTGGCTAATTACCTAACTGTTGGGTAAAAGTTGTTGCTAATTACCCAAATATTGGGTAAAATTTCACGTTAATATTATTTACCCAACAATTGGGTTGTTCATAGTTTAACCAACGCTAAATAATTGCCCAACAGTATAACAGTGTATAGAACCTAGATTTTAGGTTTGGGTAACATAAGCGGTCTATGTACCCCGTTGCTTAAACTCAATAGTAGTTGCAAAAACAATATGATAAGCGGAATATAACCCTGAACATGATGGTGATTTCATTTTTGAAATGTTAATCTTGGCAAAAAATACTCAAAAACCCATTTTGACCCAAAAAAATCTTGAAAGCCCAACTAAAATTTGCATTGGTGAAATTTTGATTTTTTTGCATTTTGGGATCTAGAATAAAAAAAAAGGTCAAAAATTGCCATTTTGATGGCAGCGGTGGGATTTTTTACACTTTAACGTATTTTTGGCATTATTTTAAAAACCAAGATAACAATCAAAAATTTGAGCCCCCCCCCCTAGACGTTTGTTGTCTCTAGATTCCAAAAAGCAAAAACTGATGGAAGACTGATATTACCATCACAAGAGTTAAGAGTACAAAAACGTTTTTTGCCATGCCATTTGAAGGTCTATCCGCACCTTAAGACCTATTGGGTCTTTCCAGATGAATAATCTGCACATGTGTAATTCACCTTGAGCACCATCAGGTCTGAGACCTTTTGTTCTAGGGGTTGTTGCCATGCAAATACGACCTTGTGGCTTTGTTTTAACTTTTCGATATCCGGTTTAAGAGTGTTGTTACGGTTTACCTCACGGTAAAAAAGACGGAGTAAAAAGGGTGATCACCCAAAAAGTACAAATCTTACTCAAAATTGAGTAATTTTTATCCGATTATATTAGACTTTACTCTATTTTGAATCTGATTTTACTCTTTTTTGAAGGGTGATCACCTTTTTCCCCTTTTTACTGTGTACCAATAAACACAGGGGAAAAACATATGGAAACGTGTTTGGTACTCACCGATTCTCCTGTAACCTTTGAGACCCGTATAATTCTTGAATGACATTGTGATATAATAGAAGATGAATGTTGCACAGTATACCTAGAAAATGATTTAACACCAAGATAAAATACGATGTGGCAAGTAGTTAAACGGAATTATAAGAGGCGGGCACCAGGCTACAACCTCCCGTACAACCTGCAATGGATAGCTGCAATTTGAAACCGCATTACCATGATTACCGATTAGGATATTTATAAACTGAATTCTTTATTGCGCCATCTTCAAGAACCTCCTCTAAATTCCATGATAGCTATCTGGGGCTGGATGATATTATAATAATATCTTCTAAGGCTCTGAGAAATTTGGGATTGATTTTTAAATATGACACAACAGGTTTCGTCAATCATTAAATGTGTGAATTTTCATCTGAGAAATATTTCTCGTATTCATCGTCATATTGATAAAGACACAAGCAAACTTGCCGTTCAATCTTTGATATTTTCGCGCATTGACTACAGAAATGCTTTATTGCTAGGAGCCACTGAAAAGGACCTTATTCTATTACAGCAGATGCAGAACAGTGCAGCCCACCTGATATATATCTGGTTGGTCGTGATCACCCTAATGAGCCCCTATTACATCATCTTAACTGGCTACCAATTCGTATGCGTATACAGTTTAAAATTCTTGTGTATGTATACAAATGTCGCCAGTCTCTTGCACCAGAATATCATACCAGAGCTAATAACATATGCAGCAGTCACATATGCGACGCGTTCTTCATTTGATCGCGTCACATATGCGACGCGTTCTTCATTTGATCGATCTTTACTCCATATTCCGAAAACCGAATCTGCTACTGTTGACAATGCTTTTCATGCTGCTGCACCAAGACTATGGAACAAGCTCCCAAAAACATCAGGGAAGCACCAAATATAAATTCATTCACGTCACAACTCAAAACACATCTTTTTCAACCTGTTTAAAATCAAATGTAAGCTCTCAGGGTTTTCCACCCTGAGGGTAGGCTGCAGGTTTCCATCGGTGGTCGCTTTATTTTTGTTCAAATATTTAAGTTGTAAGCTCTTAGGCCAACCCTTAAGCTAGGATTCCTTTTATCCGTTTGCGATGCGGATGTGTTGCGTTTTGCACTGTAAGGGTACTAGTAGTAGTATAATTTAAAGCATATGATTGAATAGGATTAAGTTGAAGCTGAGATTCAATTTCGACCGTCCGTTTTCAATGCGATTCTGCATGCGTTTCTCATGCAGTGTGTTTTGAATCGATATAATGGTTTTCAACGAGAGTGATTCCTTTTATCCGCTCCGTTTGCGGTGCGGCTATCCGGAAACCCATGCGTTTATTGGAATCGGTCCCTGGAGCGATTCATCCGTTTTGAATGCGTTTTGGTCATGCGGAAACTTTTCAATTAGAGACGATGCTGAATTAAAAACGCATTAAAACCGGACGGGCAAAATTGAATCTCAGCTTTCAACTTGATACCATTCATCTCCATTCAATCGTGTGCTATATATTATACCACTACCAGTACCCTTACAGTGCAAAACGCACCGAATACGCATCGCAAACGGATAAAAGGAATCCTAGCTTTAGGGCGGTGTACCACTCACTCACTCTAAGGGTTGGCCGCCGTTGCCAAAACTGTTTTTGTAATTATTGCATTTGTATCTAACTATTTTGTACATTTTTGTAAAGCGCTGTGTTCTTTATTACCAAAGGCACAATATTGGTGGCACTATATCAAGTTTCCAGGCTGGGAATCTATGGACCTTGGTTTTGGCATTTGCCACATGGAAAAACAAATTTCTTAAATAAATATTTAATTTATGAAATATCCATATAATTAATTTCAAGAAATGAATTGCGTCACAAATAATGAAATCTCAAAATATGGGCTGATGTATTTTGATCGAAATTTAGCATATTTTAGATAAAAGGTAAAAATAAATTATGGAAACAGATTTTACAGTTCAAAACCTAATTCCAGAGCTAGTTTAAACACTTTTAAGGGCCTGCATTTATTGTAACAGTGCATTTTTGTCAAAAAACTTAAAAAATGAACCCACCAAACAGCGGTGTTTTCTCATTGACAAATTATTGATCAAGATAAGGTTTGATCTTTGAATGTATCACGAAGCTAAAATCTAGACCGGCTCTCTCTGGGAGTCATTCTCCAGACCGTGCTATTCGGAGGGTGCGAAGATGATTTATCACACATTGCTAAAAATATCTAATATGATATATGGCTATGATGAAAGTAAAGATTAATTCTTGTTTAGCCAAAACATTTCCAACACTGCCTTTGACATTTCCGTGCTGTTATTTGAATCCGTCAGTCTCCATGTTTAATAATTACGACAGAGAATATTAAAAAGGACAAATGTTGTTGACTTACCCTTTGCGACCGATCCCGACTTTGCCAAATTTAGGGTCGCTTTCTTTAAATTTTAGGTGAACTTTTGCCTATCTCAACAGTGCATTTGGTAAAAACATCATGATATAGGGGTTGAATTTACAAAAATATTCACAGAATGTTATTATACATTTGCATGAAACAAGTATCTTGAATAAATAAAGCACAAAACAATGAAAACATGTATAAACTATATAAAAAAAATAGAATAGGCCATTTAAAGCAGAAGCGGCTTCAACGAGTTTCATGACCTACTCTCACTTACGATCATCGAGTATCATCAATCATCAGGCAGTATACCATCCAATCTGACACCGTCACCAATTGAATATTACACAGAGTGTATAATCTATTGTGTCGAAAGCAGACCAGAAGTCTGTTTCAGTGGTTGCCTGTACTTCAAAGGAAAGTCAAGAGTGTACAAGCCTTTGGGCGTGCTTAATAAGAACATACTATTAAAGTTAGACTACCTTTGAAAAATAGTGCACAAGCCCTAAAGAGGGCGTGCGTATAAAATTTATGTACGTCATGAAACTCAGAGTAGCAGCTTCTGTTTTAGATCGGAGAATAATAAGGCTGTCGTAAGTGCAATTGTTACCACAGCTCGATAACAATAAACCTAACATTTAATAATACCTACACAACACAACATTGTTTGCAGCATTTCAGGTTAAACTCATTGAAACTTGTGAACAACAATATTATTTACTTCCTTATTTATGAAGGGACTGGCCTAGAATCCACTTAGAATTAGAAACCTATGGAAATGCTCTAAATAAAGCTTTAAAATGTGGTGAGATCCAACGAAGTAAAAAAAAACCGTACACCTAAATGGCATGAATTGAGAGACAATAATTGTAATTTATTATTCTGTGATGGTGGTGTGACTATCCAGTGTTTTTTTAAATCCTAAATTTGTACCTCAGATGGATTTACCATATAGAGCAGAAAACCCTCCTAGAGATGACATAGACTGGATCCACCAATCGCCAAATGAGGTCTCCCTCACTTCCTGTTGTTCGGGCCATTTGGCGACTGGAAAACTTATGTGAAAAAAAGGCGAGCACTTGGCACTGTGTTTTCGGTGCCATGATTCTGCGCAGTAGAGAAGGATTCTGCGCAGTAAAGACTAATCGATCATGACTTTGTATGATGACGTTCACTCTCATCAATAATGGTAATTTATTCAAAAAATTTCAATACCTCTAAAAATATTTTCCTAAGTCGCCATCTTGCTTCACCACTTTGACTAATTTTCGTAACATATTTTGCTTCATTTTACTCAATTTACAACACTAAATAACATATAATCTACATTTAATAAACCACTAGCCATGCAGGATAATTATAGCTATATCAAAAATTGCACAATTCTTACCTTTTTCAAGAATAAAAGCAAAAACAATCGGCAAATTCACTCCTCAGCGAGACAAAGCAGTGCATTCTATGATTGCAAAATTGCCGTTTGGCGTAAGCTATGCGTGCGCGATAACGAGCGTTTCACGGGCACCGCGCGCGCGGTGCGTAAGTTAGCACTCAAGTACGCAGGACATGACGCAGTCTAAAGTAGTAAACACGTATTGTTTATTCATAAGTCAGACGTCATAAATAAATGCTAGTAAAAAGTGCTCTTCTTTTTTCAAGCAATGTGAATCAGTCGTCACAAACCAACACAGTGAAGCGCGTGTGCAGTTTTTGTAAGACTGATGGACTGAGTCTAGAGATGACACATGTGACGACCTGAGCACAAAAGTACTTACGTAGACATTTGGCCCAATTGAGTCCAAAATCGATATATCGATTATTTTAATTATCAATAACCAAAAACATTTTGTTTCTTGAAAAGAAAACCCTTTAATTATCATAAAAGAAAATGGATGTTTTTCCAACAACAAAATACGGGTATTTCCAACAACAAAATACGGGTATTTCTGGAATTCCCATTCTTAATTTTGAGTAAATTATTCTTGGATTAGAGCCAACTTTCGTATATCCCATAATACTGGATGGAAAAGTACCCAGGATCCCGGAACCTTGTGTGATTAACTATATTGCAACTTTGTGTGCGCGGGTCACGTTGTGACGTCACCTGCACGTACGGGTAGTGATATTGTTGATACCCTGATCTTGGGTATTTTTCAGACCGGATTATTGGATTAGTAGACTATTGGTCTATGTTAAATTTCCATATATTTTGTAACCTCTCTGCTTATATAGGAGAACTAATTCTACTAACATTTTAAAGCCTAAATATAAGCTTAATTAAACTGTTAAACTCACCGATATTTCTGACAAAATTGTCACGTTGCACAGGCTCGACTAATGTTTGCTGCAACTGTTGTAATGCCGATACGTACACCAAAAGTCACTTATTTCATAGATAAGACATGATTACCATCGATTCGTCAATTTCATTTTTACTGCATTCAGTACGTAACAGACTTCAATTTTGTTAGACAAAAAGCTCATATCAACTGAAAAGTATTAATTATGTGTTCAAGGTTCCTTTAAATGTCATACATGAAAGTGCAGAAATTTGTGACAAACTTTATTTAACGATATTCAGCGAACCATGCATATAACAAAAGTTTGGGAAATTCCGATTTTAGTTTGGTGATATGGAGTCAGTCAAACGAAACAAATTCAATATTTCAAAATAACCATTTGGAAAAAACCTAATTTTTGTTATTGGGAGAATGACATCACAATATATAAATGGTCATGCTTTTTACTGTGGGCATCCAAAAAAAGGTGGATTTGTTACATTAAGAATAAAATTGTTGCATATAATTATTTGTTGTAGCTTATATCTTTTCAAAAACCTGATGAAACGGCATAAGTTTGGTATGATTTTAAAGATAATTTACTAGCCTTTCAAGAAATTAAGAATAAAACCAGAATTAAATGACTACTTAAAAGCTAGTTAGTCAGGGGTGGAGGCGAGTGAGGTTGTGATGGATGCGGTTGTTGTAACATGAAAATTGTACATCAATTTTTCTGTCATATCTTTACGAAAATCCAATAAAATGTCATAATTTTAGGATGATTTTAAAGGCAATTTATTGGTTATCAAAATCAAGCTGGAATTAAACCCAAATTAAATGGGTAAATAACACTGATAACTAGATAAAGGTAATAAGCTAATTTGGCCAGATTAAAAAAAACGGAAATATGGATTTGGTTGGAATGGTTGAAGTATGTACATTCTGCATCGTATTTTGTCACAACTTTTTAATGATCTAATAAAATGTTATAATTTTGGTATAATCTTAAAGAGAATTTAATATTTGTTTTAAAAACCAATTAAGAATAATACCGACATAAAGGTATTTATCAACTCTAATCACCATTTACTTGAATGGAGTTAGATACAGATGAGGTGAGTAAGATGTAACGCAAATGGCCCCACCTTGAAATACAAATACAACGTTACACTATCCTCTGTACGAGTATATCTACTCATTAAAATGCGATAAGACGAAATAAAACTAAAGTTGCTTTCTCGAAATTCAGAGAAGGGTCTATGAATGAGGTAGTTATTGAATTTATTGAATTATTTATTTTTAGGGGATATTACTAAAAAGCATAAGCCTACATATGAAATGATTGTTGTATAACTGCTATTGTGTACTATTCAACTTACCTCATTATTCGAAAATATCCTGACGGAGTTATGCATGACACTATAACAATTTTTGGCGTACATGGAGAATAAAGTTTAAAGATCATACCGAAGGTTGAGAGCCACGCCGCATATGCACGAAACAAAAGAGCCAAAAGGCAGTATTTTCACGTGCAACAAAGCTGCAAATACGGTCTTGTGGCTCTTTTGTTGCTCGTGCAGATACGGCCTTGTGGCTCTCAATCCTTGATACATTAGTCTTTCAAAAATAGCAATATGAATATTTTAAGGGTAAAGGGAATCCACCTGCTCAGGAAAATGTGAGTCATAACTGTTTTTTAATCATGAAAAGATAAATTATAGTTTCCACTGTTTTTTGGGGGACTCGAACCAGGGATTATGGCAGGGGTTAGTCATGCATTACGAATCGAGGGATCTACCGCTGAGCTATCAAGGCAACGTTGAGATCGTGAACAAAAATCTAAAACATAAACATTAGAATGCCGTATTTTTCTTTTGTTTACATAAACATGCATTTTTTGCCTCATTGGAATGCTGAATTTGTAAGTAAATTATGCGAATGCGTATATCAGAAAAAATGTAGATAATGTAGAAACTTAAAACAGGCAATTCACAGCTCAAACAGGGCGAACTTAGAGTCGTAATTCACGTTCGGATTTTTGGGCAAAACAACGCGGGTTTGTTACAT
>JXSR01S074376.1:85640-105548 GCA_000969725.1 Ophiothrix spiculata | reverse complement strand
ATGAAGGAATAAAGTTCGGTCGGTTAGAATCTTAACCTGTTTAATCCGTACTCTGGCATCTTAATCAGAGGGATGTAAATTGTCGATTGACAGGGGTTTTTGTATTTGAATTTCTCGGAAAAAAAACCTTATATAACATGTATAATCAGTCAAAATTTCAAACTCAATGGAATGTGCTATTTTAAACACAAGATACACTTTGTCATTTTTGTAGACAATGTCATTTTTTTAAAACAATCTCATTTTATCATGGTGTGAAATTTTTCCAAATTTCCACTATAATTGTAAACATTATTTCCTCTATTGCACTGTAAGAAATAAAGCCTAAAATAAAAGTAATGCTATATTTTAGAACCGGTATTTCTTGTATTTAAATTGTAAGAATCAGTTGTGCTAGGGTTGAGATTAAAATGATATATACGGCGTATTAAACATGTTGCTGGTAAAGTGTTTTGTCAAGATTAATGTGTTACTTTCATACCAACCCTGCGAATCTACAATAATAATACAGTAACTTACCTGGAAAACCCAATAAAACTACGGTATTTAATCTGGCAATTGGATGCATCAAGGGTGAAGATCAAGGAGGGGGATTAGGATATATCCCACCCCAATATTGGACAAGAGGGGTATGATCCCATATAACCATTCCCCAATGTTGTACATATATGAACAAAAAATCAGCACGTGTAGACTTATAATGTGAACATTATTTGAGTAAACATATGAATTTTACATTTTTCAACGGCTTTTTTGAAATGAATTAACGAAATTGCACAGATCCACTCCTAAATTTCGAATATGTTCCAGCTACTGAGGGGGAGGGGGGATCCTACCTCAGACTCAATCTTCATATCAAACATTTATCTACGCCGTTGGGATGCACCCAAGTTGCCAGTTTAAATACCGCATTTCTACTGAATTTGATATAAGTATACGTATGTAACAGATTATTTGTTTAAATAATGTGTAGTATCAAAATGAGATTACGGGCAACGTAAAATTACGAATACGTAAGCATATTTCTTAAAAATAATAATGTTATTTCCTATCATGAAAAGAAAAAGAAATAGATTTCTCGAACGAATTAAGGTACTCCTTTTCTCGAATAGGTTTCAGTTTATCATTTAAGTTTCTGGATCTTGAAAAGTGTTTTGCTAAATTTTGGCAACGGTACCTCAATTTCATCTACGTATAGTTGACACCTGTATATCAACATTATCTTTCAACGGCACTAAATAAGAGCTGTTTCATGAACTTTTAAAGGGTACCTGAAGGAAAATTGGCTCCCAAACCTACAAGTAATTCCCTTTAGTATGTTAACTGTCGGAAGTACCATTTCAAATTTAAGGATATACGGATATGGCACAAGAAAGTACGCCTATGGAATGTTTCCGTTATAAACTATAAAATTTGAAGTTCAATATCATATAAACGCAAAGTATTGGCATAGGACTATGCTTTAACCAATCCTTTTTAGGACCTTTTACCAATTACAATGATGACTATTATGTGTGTCTTAGTAATGTTTCAGTCACCCACAATCTGTAAATAATTTTTACATGTAATATTTCACAAGATTTCATAAAGTGTTGCAAAGATATAATGAACTTTACTGCGAGGTCCTGAAAACAGGTAAAATGGTAAACACACTAGACACCAGACCCAAATCATACATACAAGTCAGGTATATAGGATATTAAGTCTAATCTTTTTCGGAATATCAAGTTAAGAATAACTGTGAATAATGTGTCTGTAAAATCTCAAAATGATTGAAAAAATAAAGGAGCAATAACTTGTCTGATTTCTACAAGTGTCATATTTCGCACCTGAACTTAAATAGGGTTAATTTCAGACATTTATGGCCACAGACCTTTTACCGAGGGGAGCGTGGCCGAGCGGTTAGAGCACGGGTCTCGTAATACAGAGATTGTTGGTTTGAGCCCCGGGCCGGGCGGTTTTCGTCTCCTTGTTTCCTTGGGCAAGAAACTTTACTCTACTTGCCGTGGGTACCCTGTGCGAGTGCTCCTTCAAGAGGCGCTGCATACAGTGTATACCTGGTGAGTCTAATTTTAACGTAATTTGATTGTCGCTGACAGTGGGCCGGTTAAATGACAGTAATTTCCAGGGGAAAAAATCGCTCCCGAATGTTTTATCTAGACAAAAAATAGACTATTATGTCTAGATATAATAGATAATGGGTTATCTATTATATCTAGACATAATAGATAACCCAGGTTTTGGACCTGATATTGCGGAAGTTCCTTATAAGACCCAGCCCAGAGCTTTCCGCATGCTGTAATGCACCTTTCCGCATTTCATGTGACCGACTTTTGAGGACGAATTAGTAAATTTCCGATATGATCTTTTTTTTCTGAAGCAAACGAACAGGGTTTCAAATTACACTAATGTGAATATCATTCTCCTTTTCTTGGCCGCCTATTGTTTTTATTTTAAGTGTATAAAAGCCTGTCGAAAATGATTGTTGATTCGTCCGAAATGCCTTTTTGTGGGCAAGTGCACATTTACAAAGGCCAAAAGTGATTACTTAACATATTCAGAATATATTCAAAATGTTAAATATTATGTGGTTTCTTATTTGTTTTCAAGAACCCGGCGTCAAACGTACACACGGATAAAAACATGACTTGCCCTGTCGTGTTTCTTATCAGACAAACTTGTTAACTTTCGACGAAGATATCACGATGGATATGATAGCTGGTTAACACTCAAGAATTTGAAACCTATGTGTGTAACATTTAAAATCGATTTAAAAGTGACCTTTGTTTTGACCTTTGAACTCTACGTAGGGTTCGGATGAAGAGTTAACCGTGGATACTTTTGACGCTTGTCAATGACACTTTACCATTTGAAATTGAAATCAGACAAAGTAGAAAATTTGACCCTTCTCTTGACCTTTGACTCTATGGCAAGGTCGAACAATAAAGAAAAGTAAACTAACTAAAATAAATCCTCTCTTTTATATCAATGTCCACTAAAGATTATTAAAGTGTTCAATATGTACAATACGGCGCTACAATGCCATTCGAACGATCATTTTTGATTTATGGACCAAAGGAATCCTTTATTTCTGTCGTTGAATTCCCTGTTTTTTACTTTTACATGTATTTTTATTTTTCAACGGCAAAGTCATATTGGATGCTTTCCAAAAACAATGAGTGCAAGTTCTTACCTCAGTGCAATAACACATTTTAACACCGTGAATTGCATGTTTGTCAATTAAAGGGAACTCCCACATGTTAGGAGTGTCTCCAAATTGCTGCAGGATAGTAAATAAAGGGTGTTAAAGGGTGGAAATGTTTACTCAATTTAATATGGAAACGTGTTAGGAAACAATCCTGTAAATGTATACATGCCTAAGGCTATGTACTGATTAAGAGATGGAGTATCTATAAAAAGTTAACTTGTTACTCTTGGCTAGGAAAGAACACTCAACTATAGGTAAAACAAAAATGTTATTTTAGGTGTGTTCGTATCTGATATACAATGACAACTAATGAACATTGTTAGGCGTTGGAGCACAATTAGGTCACAACTTTATGCGGCCGGCCGCAACCTGGCCACAGCCTTAATTTATCAATACAGAGACTGTATGATTGATTGTTTGCCTCAAGATTATTGTAAAATATTCATTACATGTTCTGAAATTATTTAGAGGTGCTTAGTCAAGGTTGCAATCTTGGAAAATTAAGGCTGTGGCAAGGTTGCGGCCGACCGCACAAAGTTGTGGCTTAATTGTGCTCCAGCGCCTTAACACAGCTATAGTCATTTTGGATAATTGAATCTAATTGGGTAATTTTATTTCGCCCTAATGTTTTAATTCATTTATAATGAGGTTTTTTTCCACACTCAAATACCTGTATTTTTGGATTCTCACAGTGAATGAACCCATTTTTATGACAAAAATCCTACACTGAATGCCCCTTGATTTGCCGCTTAGATCGGTACATGCTCGTTACTTTTGAATTTGAATGCCCCGGGCTAATTTTCTACTTTTCCGGTGGGTAGTTTGGGTAGAAAGGCTGTACATGTCCTGGAAAACTGGAACTCTAGCTTCAAGATCAAGTTGCTCAACCTCCTCACTAAACAAGGACACAAACAAACAAACAAACAAAACAAAAGATGGATGCTATACCCGCTTATTGAGGAAAGCCTTGTATGACAAACTGGCATCAAAACAGTTAAAGAACAAACGACCACGGTTTCCAGAATACTGGAAAATTTTGCTGTGGTAGCGCAAACATCGACAGAAAAACCAACCACGCAAGAGTTCCTTCAAGCGACAAATGGAGGAAACAGGGATGGAAGTAAAAGTCATCAGGAATTAAAGTTTCCTAGTAACTTGATCAAGTTAAATTAAATTGATACATAAACTAATATACACGATATATATATGTTTTCAAAAATACAAATACTTATTTGTTTCCCTAGCAACAGCATTTCAGTAACAAACAACTACACACTTCTAGTAGTAGGCGTTGCGCTGTCATCACAGCAGAGAGAAATCGAGAAATGTTCCAATTACATCAATTCTTCGACGAGTGGTACTCCTCCCACACAATTAGCCAGGTGATAAGGCGTGCAAGGAGATGTTGAAAGTTAAATCGTACAAATTTGTCACTTCTAAGAGGGTTAAGGGACGTGGGGGTCTTGCTATTTCTAAAAAATGATATATCATAACTTGAAAGCTAGTAAAGTAAGTTAAAAGAAATAGTTTTAAGCAGAAATCATTTTAATTAAATTATTTTAAAAACGTTGGTCCAAATATGTTAAAAATCTATTCCCTCCTAAAAAAAGCAATTTTAAAGCATATTTTTTGAAGTTACTGGATGTGTGAAAACTTTTAACTTAACATGCTTAATGTGTAATATTTGGGGTGAAACTTCAACAAATGTAATTTTAAGAAGTCACAGTCAGTAAATCAGTAACTAGCCTTCATTAAGGCTACTGTTCTTTTTCGCAAGCGAGACGGCGGAACGTCATGTTTATGACAATTTTGCCTACTTACAGCTGTCAGAATATCACAATTTTTTGGTGTACATATGAAATAGAGTCTCTAGTTTATACGGACAGTATTTACCCTTAAACTGACCGGCTATGTTCTGCATGTCCCAATGATCTAGACACAAATTAGTGCAGGGCGACAAGTACTGTAAGTTATCAAACTGCATATCTGCCTTATTTTTTCATCATGCCGCTCAGATCCCCCTATATGAATCACCACCGAAATACCCGATATCGGCCTGAAATACCCTACATCTCAGTTCTATTCAAGTTCAATCAGTTGTAAAACGAAGTGACAAAATCGCTATTATTTGTGTTACTTTGAATCCTTTACTTTCTCGTGCGATCATGCATAACGGACACACATGACAAAAGATGAAAGGGCTTAACATTATGCCAAGAACAGAAGAAGGAAACTTGTAATCTCATTAAGAGCTTTTAAGATATGTGGCGACACACCACAATAGAGCTTCCCATTGACTTACTGTACAAAATGGCTTCCTAAAATCACCCGAGAACTCAATGATAAAGCAACTGGTTGCTTCAACACTGCCTTTTCTCAGATGATTTTGGTCTCTTCTAACATAAAATGATGATAAAAGTACACCTTCAAGGCAAAAGTTTCAAGAAATTAGGCGCTGAAGTATAACGCCCCCTATCACTGAGAGCTGAATTTTGTATTTCCAGAATCAAGCGCAAATTAAGGAAAATCCTTTTTTATATGACAGCTAAATAAATCTTTGTAAACAAATCAAACCGAGAAAACATCTCTGGTACTGTACATGCCGGCTTTAATGCAACGAGGCGTCTTTTGCTGCGCCCGCGGACTGTGTAAGCGTATAATTTAAAATTACGCCCGCGACTGATGTTGAGTCTTACCAAAAACCGTGCAATGTAACGACATTTTTGCATGGCACTGTTGCACAGTTTGTGACGTCAAATGGACCAAATGACCAGTGGCACGTGACCCAATATGTGCCAATCAAGTAACACTAATTTATTTAGCTGTTATATAATAAACATTGTTGCGATTACGTGAGCAGATCAAGGACAATACTCGATAGAACTTCATTCAACTGTACCAGAAAATTTAACATCCAAATATTTGACAAACCATAACCTTTGTTCTAGAAAACCGATTGAAATAAGTACAAACTTAATGTTTAAGAATGTTTCATGGACTATAAACGACATCTTTACATAAGTTCTGATTATCTAGTAAGTTTAGATAATCCCCACTTGAGATATTGCAATTTGTAACCATCTTTTTGTGTTAACACGAGGGAAAGCAAAAGCAAAACAGCCAAACTTTTTAGCTTTTGTCGAAGACAATATTCTATCCATACTTTTTCTGACAGGCCTCTTCTGTGCCTTACGATTAATTCGATACTTCTTTTGTCAATTACAATTTGTAAACTATCTGTAAACTAAAGTAAGTGTTTGTCTCCAATGAAATAACTTACGAATCATTTGAAAAGATGTATTGTATATCCCCAAAGGTCAACGAACATTTTGATCGGAAAATTCTGTTCAAATATCAATGTTCAGACATGTCGTTTCAATATAGCATAATTTTTTTAATTGTTTATAATATTTTAATTTTTCCGATAATAAGCAATGAGGGTGGGGACGTAATTTCCAAGAAAAAGAAATCAATTTAACTCTCTCAAATTGTGTATGACGACATATATTTTAAAAGAAAAATTCAAAACAAACCTGATTTTCCTAGCAACAGATTCACAGACCCAAGTGAATGAACTTAAGCACCTAGTTGAAATGTCACTGTGCTGTACTGCTATTGGCCTTCCGGGTGGATATCCGCCTGTCAGAAGAGTTTAAGCAGCCAATGACAGATACGTTTGCCACGCAGCTTTATAAAAACCAACTCCCTTGCGATATGGCATCACTATTTTTATCTACAAAAAATCAACATTTTATAATGATTGACAATAGTATATTTTATTTTTGTCAACAACAACTAAAAATAACAATATCTGAAGGAGTGTGTGAGACTAAGTGAGCTATGTCAACAAATTATCTTAAAATTGCTACTACCGTGTGTCTCACCAAAAAAATTGCAATCTTTAAATTTTTGAAAAGTTGCATTTTATATTCAACTACTCAGGAGCGTACCGATTATGATTCGTTATGAACACACACACACACATAAGCTACTTGCGCAATTTCCGAGGTTTTGATTAGTCGAGAGCCGTCACGTGGCCATGCATGAACAGCGATCATACATAGCATTTATGCTCTATTGCGCGACGCTCGTGTCGCCATGTGCACAACGGCATGTCGGCTCTGAACGCGGGATGTAACGCGCGCGTTTGATGAATTTTAGACAGGTAAACAAGCTCTGGGCGCCACTAAATAATTTGACAACCACGACGGAAAAGACTGTTTTTTGACCAATTTTTGCCCGCATTTTGACATTATATGCGTAAACAGCCTCTGTTTGGACATGGGAATCTCCAAAGAAGAAGGTCCGATATGATTTGGTCCTTGGCTCGAAAGTAGTGACCAGCAAACTGGGCTCTCCTCTGTGCCACGATTGTAGAGATGGGAAGTATATCACCATAAATCTGATGCTTAGTTGGATGTTGTTTCCAGGACATATTTTGGTCACACATTAGTAGTCTGGTGTAGGTGCCATCTAAGCGGTCTTGAAGCTCTTTCTTCAAAGTCCATGTTTCTGCGCCGCACAGTAAGATGCTTTCAACACAGGCCCTGAAGAATTCAATCTCGGTTGCTCTGGTAATATCAGACTTCCATATGACATCAAGCTTGTTAAACTGGCGATCCATGCTTGTCCCTTTCTTGTCAAGAAGTCTTTTTTGCTATCAAGTACACATGACCCAAGGAACTTAAATTTGTCTACTCCCTTGATGGCTGTTCCATTCATAGAGCGGATTGTAGGATGATCAGATGTTTCATTGAGGATCAGGCATTCGGTCATCTTTGCATTGAGCATCTAGCCGCTGATTCTTTGAATGCAACCAGTAGATCTTGAACAGATGATATAAGTTCTGCGGTCAGGGCGACATAGTTTGCATAGTCTAGGTCTGTCAAATACTTTTGACTTTGAC
Organism: Ophiothrix spiculata; assembly: GCA_000969725.1. Classification (NCBI taxonomy): domain Eukaryota; kingdom Metazoa; phylum Echinodermata; class Ophiuroidea; order Amphilepidida; family Ophiotrichidae; genus Ophiothrix; species Ophiothrix spiculata. Next base: position 97,434 of record JXSR01S074376.1, on the reverse strand, counting down.
GTCCAGATCTTCTGTCAAATATCTGGCCCTTATCACTCATGGTGTCAGCTGACTGGCGCAGTACATAGCCGACCACATTAACCATGTTAACAAAAAGGAAGGGAGCAAGAGTAACCACTTGAAGAATTCCTCGGTTGGACCATCCATGCTCTGCACAAAACTTATTGAGTTGTCATATATTATAGCAATGGCACTCATAATCTCCTCAGGGATACCGTAGTTAAGTAAAATATGCATCATTGCCTTCCGGTTTAAACTATCAAAGGCCTTTGAGAAGTCTACAAAGACTATTGATGCCCTCCTCTTCGAGATTAACAATTCTTCGATGATTCTTCTTAGTGCAAGAATCTGTGGTAGGGAAGATCCATTTTGATTCCTTCGAAGAATGGGATCAATATGTGGAGTTATACGATTCAGAAGAAGCGAGTTGTAGACCTTCCCCGCAATTGCAGATAGACAGATGCCTCTGTAGTTTCCGGGCTGCTGTTGATCACCTTTCTGCCTTGGCTTGTTATCCAAAAGAGTTTAATTGCTCTTGGAAAAGCTCATGCTTCCATATGAAAGCTGGGATGTTGTCAGGTCTTGGTGTTTTTGAACTACTGAGCTTTTTGACAACCTTATGAAGTTCTTCATGAGTGAATGGGCTGGTAGCTATTTAGCAACTTGTCAGAAAACTCTCAGGTTTTAGAAAGAAGAAGACAGATTTACAGGTTGCTGGTCAGTGTTTCCAAGAAGCCCTTTGAAGTGATTGTACCATTGATCTTTATAATAGGTGATGTGATTTTTTACTGGTAAGTTCTCTCACGATTTGCCATGCTTCGTTGTGTCGCCTGGATATGTGAGCTTGTTTAAGATAACTGGTTTTGGTCATAATGTATAATCTTCAAGCTCTTTCGCATAGGTGTCACCAAGAGCTTCTTTGGCTTCTTCAACCCTGGCATAAGACCCTCTGGTAGGGCGAAGCTTGTTTGTTTCAGAAGCTTTCTTCAAATGGTCCCTTGCATTCGACACTGCCGCACTGTGTGAGATGAGGTGTGACTTCTGTTTCCTTCTTGGCAGACTTTCGAGTGCTATTTCTCTTGTCGCAGTTGCTAAGACATAGTATTGGTGTTTGCTACAACCTTTCTCCAATCCACCTGTTTCATAGGATCTTTCCTTGGAACGTTGCTTTGCCTGTAGCTGACCTGGCATTTGTATGTCCCAATTCGGTGGTCAGATCCGACACTTCCAAATGATGAATAAGATCTGCAGTTCTTTATGCTGTTCTGCCATTTCCTTCTTATGAGAATATAGTCAAGATATGCTCGGTGTCCATGTGAGGGATTCATGTGAGTCCACAGTCTACCTGGACGATGTTGGAATTTAATGTTGGCAGCAAGTAGACTATGTTGCTCCAGGAAGTCCACAAGATGTTTGCCATTTTTGTTACTTTCTGTATGGAATGAGAAGGTCGCCTTGTCTTGACCTAGTTAGGGGTTGAAGTCTCCTCCAATGAAGAGCAAGTTATGTGCTGGTACAGCAGAGACAGTTGCAGATAGATCCGAGTAGAAACTTACTACATCAGGGTGATTCATATACATTTGTGGGACTATAGCAACTGATGATAGTTGTTGCAGGATTGCCAATTAATGTTACGAATATGATGCGCTCACTGATCTTGACAATGCAAGGCAAGCTTTGAGTGCTCTTTGGGATAGAAGAAGACTATTCTTCTCAGCAGAAGCTGTAATAAGCTAGTGAGTATAGATCTTCATTTGGAGCAACACTTCAGGGTGTTGTATTCTGTGTTCTTGTAAGCAAATAATGTCAATATTGAAATGTTGAGCTTGGTGAACAAGTTCTTCTTTTCTGGCTTGATAGCTGATAGGTCTAACATTAAATGTGCTAATGCTGAATGGCGTCTTTCGACGAATACAATTCTCCAGGTCATCCTTGTCATGTCAGTATCAAGGTTAATCCTTCCATTTGGCTTTGAGACTAACCTGTCATGCTTTATGGAAACAACCATAGAAGACTTATAGCAGGGGCTTTAACCCTTTTGCTAGTAAGTTGTGCTGTCATGATATCTTGTCGTTGGCTATAATGGGTCTGAGGTCGCCACTCCTTCAGCCATATAGAAAAGAGAATCAACATTTGGTCCAGTTGCCACCCATACTGAGTCATATGGGGATACGCCTTTGCTACCATTGTGGAGAACTGTGTGTATGGGCATCGGTGATGTCTTGGTTTTTCCCGGGCTCAGGCGCCTCTAAACCCTACCAGCAGGAAATGGAGCTAAACCTAGGCAACTGGATGTTGAGAAAAATAAGAACTAGTAAAGAGTGAAAGTGAGCTATGGGAGGTAGAGGTCGCTCGTGCCTCACTCTGATAAAGAATCAGCCCACCACCACAATATTTTAAGAGAGCTCAATAAACTAAAGAACCTCTTTTCTTTGTTCTATTGTTATTTCACTACACTCTAAATGCGAAAGAGTGAAAAATCACTCGAAATTTTGAGTGAATTTGTTTTAACTCTAATCGAGTGTGTTTTAGCTCTTTAAGAGTGAAAATACTTTGCGGTAATTCACTCTTGTACCAGAGTGACGTTCACTCGCAGGAGAATGGCTCGAAAACACCGCTCTTTTACGGAGTGAAGTTCTAGCCAATCAGGAACGCGGATACTCGCGCTGTTGTAACTACGAAAAATCGTCAGCGCTCACTGTTCAACATGGCGGTGGTTGAGTTGGAGACCGTGGAGGAGTGACAGACAAAGGAATTTAAGAGGAAATTGTGCAACTATTTATCGGTGAGTAGATGCCAGACAATAAATACCCAACAGTGACGCTTATCACGCAAAAACTGGATCGATGGAACTTGTCGGTGTAAGCTTACTTATTACATTGGCAAATGTATTAAGTAAGCTTACACCGACAAGTTTATTGTCTAGCATCTACTCACCGATAAATATTTGCACAATAAAACGACTAGATCATTGAGTGAACTTTCATTCTTTTGAAGATTTATTCTTATCCCTCCCAGATCATTTAAAGTGAACTATTCATAATAATAAACGGTTCACTCTTTCCTAGAGTGAATTACTGTCACTCTTTCTTGAGAGTGAACTTCACTCTAAAAGATTGGTCACTCATATGGCTCTTTCTAAGAGTGAAATTTCACTCTTTTAGAGTGGTTTTTCACTCTTTGACAAAAAGAGTGTAAGGAGCCGAATTTTATAACCCTCTCAAAATTATAGTTCTTTTTGAGCTTCCAAATATTTTGTGTAACAAGTCTTTGTTATCTTATAATCTAGTAATATAATTCCAATGCATCTTCTAATCAATAACGGATAATTGGTGTTGTAAATCACCAAACATTTTCACCAAACACTCCTCAATGTGGTAGTATTGATTTTTCATTACCAAGCCTCCGTTATTAATAGAAAAATACATTGGAACTATATATAAGATTATAAGATAACAAAGACTTGTTGCACCAAATATTTGGTAGCTCATAAAAACTATAGTTTGACCCTAACGCGTCACAAATATGGGCTGAATCTATCCAATTTTGTATCAAAATTAGCATAAGTATGTGCTGTTTTTAAAGATTATTTAAATTTGCTTGAATATATTGTAAACATTTCGATGGGATGGCATTTTTTTGGAAACTCATAAAAATATATGGTTTGGCCCTTACACATTGTGCAGGCGTCGTTGTCTAAGTGACCGTGAGGTATATGTTCACCGGTTTGCTCTTTGTGGACATTCACGGTAATTGCATGCTCCAATGCATATGTGTCTTACTATTAAAAATTGACGGTCGCGCCTTGCCTCGTTGTCAGATTGGTCCTCCTGCTTGCCAAAATACTGAATAAAGTTCATGTAACGTTCGGTAACGTTTTTTTATAGCGCACGAAAATGTTTTGTTTTTTTTGATTTAAATGACTTCAAGTAATGTTTGGGCCAAGTTGGTTGACCAAAATTCACTTTTATTCCAATTTGGCGCCCTGTATATTTTTTACCCATCCCTAAAAATTAAGCTTATTTAGGTAAAATTTAAATCTTCGGAAAATAAGCTTTCCAGTAATATCGAACTTTGTGGGTTTTAAGTGTATATATTTAGAGTTACGATCCGTTGAATACAAATTGGCATGGTTTTACCAATGTTTTTGTGTGAAACAGAAAATATGACCAGTTAATGACTTACGTCAGATTCACAATCCTTGTGCTTAATACTTTTTACTCCCTGACAAACCATTAAGGTACAGTATTGTATCTACGAGGTTGCTCATTATTAGTTGGAATATTTTTTTTTTACTTTTTATGTAAAGGTCAATTTATGAAGAAAATAACTGGAAATCTGGTCAAATCTGATAAGTAATCTTGTTGGGTGTGAAATGGAACTCCGAATGTGATCATTTTTTTCTCATGTACTGGTAAGGGGGCAACAACAAAAATAGGTCAAATTTGATTGTGACCCCGCCTTGATCAAGGTCACTTTACTACGTAAGTTGAGTGGTCATATTGAATGCTTATCTGTAATAGAGTGACAAGCAGGTGATTGAAATGTCTTGGTCACGCTTGACTGCGCCAAGAGAATGCTTGGAAGCAAAACACCAAATGGCCCTTCAATGCTCCTCCATTTACAAAAAAGGGTTGTGGTGAACGTGGAATTGTCCCTGGTGGTATATGACACCTTCATAACTTTGTAAGATGTCATATACCACCGGGAACCATTCTGAGTTCACAAAAACCCTATTTTTGTAAATTGAGGGGCGTTGGAAGATTACCTATCAAATTCGGCGAACGAGTTGATTCCCCCTCCCCAACGTCACCTTTCTATCTAGCCTATTTCACCCCACTGCAGGAGGAAGGCCTCTTCATCCATCTTCAATTTCAATATATCCTGTGTTTTCCTTTGCCATGTTATGCCAGTGTGGTTCTTTATTTCATCAGTCTACCTTCTGTTCTGTCAGCCTCTGCCCGTGTGTATGATCTTGGAGTCCAGTTGGTGACTTTGATAGTCCATCTGCTGTCCTTCTGTCTAGCCGAATGTCAACGCTCTGCACATCGCCATTTCTTAACTTTTGTTTCCCTGATAAGATTCTGTACATTTGCTTTGTCCCTGAGATCTTTGTTGGTTACTCTGTCCTTTCTTGAAACACCTATCATGATTCTTTCCATGGCCCCCTCTGTCACTTATTACAACTTACATTTCAGGTATATTTATTAAAATGCCATGGCAGTAAAAACTGAATTGCGACATAATTTACAATCTATAAAACACAATTATCATACATAATACAATTATTGCAACATCAAAATATAGACAGAGTTAAACTAATATTCACAGGGATACACATAAGTACTATGATGATGGGGAAAATACTGGTGAGGGTACTGGCAGGGTAGAGTATTGCACAAAGTTGGTTATAAAAAAGGAAAATTGCGTTTGTAATTTGCAGGTCGTCAAAAATAAGAGGTCACCTAAAAAACAAAGGCCACATGGAACTTCCAATTGTAATTTTAAAGGGAATCAAATGCAACAAACATTCTAGAAAGGTGATTCTTTGAGAATACGAGTTAGGTGTGGGAGGGGGCTGTTCCTGAAGCGGTCTGTTCTAAACCGGTATGGTTGGAATTGTGCCTTTTTCCGGAGTTGCATATGTGAGTTTGACACAGTGCGGGGGAACCAACTTGAAAATCTCTGAGAGCTACTTTCTTTGATTGCAACTTCTTATCTAACTTTTTTGTTGTAGTCCAGGTCTCTGCACCAAAAGACAACAATGGGATGATGCATTGGTTGAACACTTGCCTTTTTAGGGATGTCGGAAGTTTATCATCACGGAATATGTAATTTAGTTTGCTGAATTTTGCCCATGCTAGTTGTATTTTTCACTTCCCCTGCCGTTTCGTTTTCCATTGAGATTTTCTTTCCCAGATATATGTAGTTGTCCATCTCTTCTATTTCTTGCCCCTGTACTAGGACTTTCTGACCTATGACTTTGCTGCTCATCAACACTTTAGTTGTCTTTATGTTCATGCAAAGTCCAGCTTTACGACTCTCCTTATCTAGCTCCAGCATCATTGACTGCAGCTCCTGTGGGTTGCGGCTGACTAGTATGATATCATCGGCAAACCGTAGAAGTGGACATGCGAAACATTCTCCATCTCCCATAATTCCTCTTGTTTCCCAGTCTAGGTTTCTAAAGGTTGTTTTCAATGCTGTTGTGAACAACTTCGGTGAGATTGAACCAAATTAATTGGTGCTGTCATCCTCAAGGTGAATCCTAGCCCTTGGGTTTGTATAAATGGCTTTTATTGGCTGTATATATTTGTGATCACCGACCTGACTTTCCAGGAAGTGAAATAAGAACTGGTGGTCTACGCTATCAAAAGTCTTTCATTGTCATGATTGTGGATGAATCCTAAGCAGAGGTTAAATAGCTCGGAATCCCACTCGAAATACAGCCTGCTCACCATGCTCACGCGGTTGGTTCTCATCCAGCTGTTTCTCAACCCTGGCTAAGATAATCCTCGTGAAAACTTTGCAGAACTCACCAAGGATATGGTAGCCAATCTTGTTGGGAAATCACCCAATAAAACCTGTAGATCCAATGCCTATTTGGCCTGTCAAGCAGAATTTCAACACTTTGCTCCCTGTATTGGTTTCCATTGTAAATACTTCATTGTCTAATGGATCATTTACATCTTCATTAAAATATGCAATTGTTTCTCCTGTACTTAAGAAACAGGGTTTGGACAGTAATAATATTATGAATTACCAACGTGTTTCTAATACAGCTTTTTTATTTAATTTTATTGAAAAATTTGCTTTGAATAGTGTAAATAATCATGTTTGTTGTATAGTTAAAATTTGCTCAAGTGTTCCAGTCAGCCTACAGGTCCGGCCACAGCACGGAGACTGCTTTGCTGAGAGTTAAGAGCGACATCATAAATTATATTGACAATCAGCAGGCAGTTTTCCTGTTGTTGTTGGACCTTTCGGCGGCTTTCGACACCATCGATCATGATGTTCTTCTAAGTAGGCTGACAAGTATTTTTGGTATCTCTGGTAATGTAAGTAATTGGTTTAAGTCTGATTTGTACAATCGTACTCACAGGGTGAAGGTTTAAAATTAAGTTGACAATGTTCTTAGTACTCTCTCTAAATGCATCATGGATATCAAGCTGTCGATGAACCAAAACATGCTCCTGTTGAATGAATCAAAAACTGAGTTCTTCATCATTTCCAGTCAACGTTCTGCTCATTATTGATCTGACTTGACTCTTACCATTGGCTCTGAGAGAATTGCTCCTTCTTCAACCATGAGAAACTTGGGTGTTATATTTGACAAAACACTATCTATGTCAGACCAGGTTTCATCCATATGCAGCTCAGTAAACTTCCATCTTCGCAATTTATCACGTATTCGCATGTTTTTAGACAAATCTGCCTGTCAGGATGCAGTTCGAGCCAATCAATCAATCAATCAAATGTAATATTTTCCATATCAATAAAAACAAACATAAAATATATAAAAACCAAACAATGATATGGGGGATGTGATCAAAAGGCCAAGGACCAGAGGCGAACACAACCCGTTTCAAAGTTACAATAAAACAATATATTCAAAAACACAATATCAAAAAGAAAAACACTGAAAAGATAATAAAAAAAACCCAATAAACAAACCATGCTCCAAGATGTACATTAATATTTTGATAAGAGGTGACACTTTAATTTATTTTTGAAATGTTTCACGGAATTTGAATTTTTTATCTTTGAATCAAGAGATTTCCAAATAACAGGACCTGAAGTTTTTACAGTTTGATCAGGAAAAACTAATCGATTTTTTGTTAGAGTATAGTCATTATTGCCTCTGGTGAAGTACTCGTGTAATTGATTTGTGTTTTCTGAAAAAATGATTTAGAGCGATTGGGAGATTGTTATTAGCAACTTCAAGAGTGTATGTATCGTAAACATTAAGAATTTTCAAATTTTAATAATTACATCTAGGCTTGACTATGCCAACTCTGTTCTCTATGGAATCACAACTAAAGATATAAAAAGACTTCAGCGTCTTCAAAATCGTGCCGCCAAACTTATCTACCGGGCTAAAAAGTATGATCATGCCACCCATCTTCTTCAAGAACTCCACTGGTTACCGAATCATAGCCGTATCCAATTCAAACTGTTAACTATTATATTCAAGTGTTTTTCGGACTCATCTAAACCCCCTGCATACATAACTGAACTTATTCAACTGTACACACCAACCAGAGGCGGTTTACGTTCTGCCCAGGATACAAGACTTCTCATTGCCCCTCGCACACATACTCTCACTGGTGATAAAGGCTTCTCTGCCGCTGCTGGTCCATTCCTTTGGAATAAACTTCCCTACCATATCCGTCATGCCCAATCACTGGCAACCTTCAGGTCTCTTTTAAAGACATATTTATTTGATAGCTGATTTATTGTACTTTATTTGTTTCTTTTTATTTTTGTTAAGCGCTGTGATACCTGTTTTTTCATGTAAGAGCGCTATATAAATGCCTGCATTGTATTGTATTGTATAGAGATGTGATAGCAGCACTGGATTTGGTCGATAGTTCTTAAAGTCGTTCGTGTCTCCCTTTTTGTATATACAATATGATGACCTTTGCCTCATTCCATTGCACTGGTGCCTGCTCAGTTTCAATTATTTTGTTGTAGAGCTTTGTATATAAAGTATGTTGACCGTTTCATCTCCCCCTAGTTTTAAGATGTCAGCTGTCAGTTGGTCTTATCCTGGTGCTTTGCCCTTTTTCATTTTTTCTATTGCTATCCTAACCTCCTCTTTGAGAACAGGTGGTACATTCTCTCAAGCCCGTAGCCAAGGGTGGGGGTTGGGGGGGGGGTGGGGGGTTGGCGTAGAATTCCCTAAATGTCCCCCAAAAGAACACCTAAAGCGCCCAAAACACGGAAATGTAGGTCTTTTCTTAATAAAATACTACACAAAATGCTTGTAAACTTTTTTTTTTTGCTTGTCACTTTGTCAAAACCACTAGAATTAGTTTAGGGTCGACAAAAACGAAAAAATTTCCCAAAAAGTCCACTTTTTGAAAATCCGCACCCCCGTGAAAAAATCCTGGCTACGGGCCTGCATTCTCTGCTTTCTCGTACCAGGGCTCATTTTGACGCCAATTTGGTTGGTCGCTATATCCCTCTCAGAACAAAAGGTTCAACTTAGAACCTTTTTGTCCTCTATATGGAACCATGAAGAATTTAGGGGTTCTTAAAAATTGAAGATCCTAAAATGGTTCGTTACAGAACCTAAAAAGGTGCTAAGCGGCTATTTTAGAACTCATTTAGGTTCCTTAAAGACCCATATAGGGTTCCATATAGAGGACAAGTTTAGAACCCCTTTAGCACCATTTTTTCATATTCTATGACCTTGGTTATTTGTGTTTTGTCTGTAACTTCGGTTCCATCTTCAGCTTTTATTGAAGATAAAAGCGTTCTGCCTTCCTCCAATTTCCTGTTGATTGATCTTGGTCCCTTGCTCTTTTCTAGTGTCTCCCTCACCATCTTAGTTTTGAGCCTCTTCCATAAGGGTTGTTGTAATCTGTTCATCAAGTGGTTTATCATATACCATATCTTCTAAGACTGAAAATCTGTTTTGAAGTTAAAGTTGGAATTCCTGTTGCTTGTGTGCCAGTTTTTCTAGATTAATGTCTTGCTTATTTCCTTTGTTCACCATCATTCTTATTTCGAGTTTCTCATCATTCCGTATTTTAAAAAAGAGAAACTTCAATTTGAAATTGTGCCCGTTCAACTCTAAACATCTGTAAATGCAGCAAACTTCATTTTGCGCTACAGGTGAAAATACATACCATTTGCTGGGATTGTTTTTGTTTTGTTTTTTTGGCAGATTTGCAATACTTATGCTTGCTTCCAAACAAAGGCTTCATTCTAAAATGAAAGGAGAAATGAAATAAATCTGTGTATTCTTAAGACAATCAACAGTAAATATGTGACCGTCCATCCCAAACCAGCCTTAAATGCAGCCTCTTGTCATTTACACTTTTTAAAATAAATTTTTTAGCAAAGACCATGTAATAAGGATTTAAATGACGCCTCAATGCACCTCTCTTGATTTTCAGAAGTCAAGTTGTGGTTCGTCAAAGGTTGTAAAAATAAATGTATAACTGAGATAAACTCGTTCAAAAATCATTAAACCCTTTATTATGTTGATTGTCTTCAAAATAAGCAGATATATTTCCTATTTCCGATCATTTTCTTGAAATGAAACTTTGGAGGTTTAAAGTTTAAAGCATTAGGATTGTGAATCTGTCAAAAATCAAATTCGGCAAATTACGACCTTGACCAAAAATGTTGACATATATTTTCACCAGTTGCCCCAAAGAGATTTGAGGTTTGAGATGGACGGTTTCATATAGGCTATATGCTGATCATTGAACGCGTTTAACTCAGTCTCAACTTTTACTCCCTGGCAACCTTTGACGGACAGTAACTTCTGGAAACCGATGAAGTTCATTGATGTGTTATGTTAATCCTTATAACATGGTCTTTGCAAATATTTAAAAAAGTAAAAATATCTAAAAAAGTAAAAATGAAAAGAGGCTGCGAAAGAATAATCTAAAGAGTTGCGTTCATGCTCCACTCATTTTGATGCACCTGCATAGTATAATAAATAACCTTATATTTTATCATTCCAAGTTCTTAAAATAAGATGATCATTATATCCGTATTTGTTTCTTCAAAAAATAATAAAATAAACCTTCAACTTCCATAAGAAAAATTGCATCTCACTTACGTAATTACCTATACGAGGGGAGTTCAATAAGTTCGTGGCCTGAGGTAGAAGGAGATGAGCTATGTCCTTTAATCATATGTTTATGTCGTTCAACTCAATTAAATGAATATTTGGAAAGTTTCAAGCAGATATCTGCTTACGTCTGATTTTACAGAAACTTAAAACTCACCTGTTATAGGTTCTTAAAGTTTACAATTAAGGTTAAACACTCTCCATCTGCATGAAAAATGTGAATCCTAACTATTTTTTAATCATCAAAAGAGAAATAGTTTCCATTGCACTCGAACCATGGATTATGGCACGGGTTATAGTCATGCATTATGAAGAGAGGGAATGACCGCTGAGCTAAATGAGCAGCCTTGAGATTGTGATCTGAAATCTAAAACATACAAGTTTGGGTTTCAATGCTGTATTATTCTTTTTGTTTACATAAAAATTGCAATTTTTGCCTTGATGGAATGCTCAATTTGCAAGTAAATTATACGAATGCTAATTTAAGTCGAAATGTAGGTAATATACACTGTCAGAAAAAGGTGCCATTAAGGACCCCTTTTTTGTCCTCCTGAGAGATCCTAACAAGAACATTTGATTGTTCTTTGTAGAACCTATAAAATGTAAGTAGGCAATCAAGGCCTAATATACTTCACATAATCTACAAATGTAGGGAAGAGAAGACAAAGTTAGTCCTCTTAAGTATCTACATATGTTTTTTCTTCATTAAAACATTTCTCTTTTGTTTTACCAAGAACCTTTGAGGGTTACCTGGTCTTTGTTCAGATAAGGATTCTTGAAGCTGAAGGAACTATTTTGGGGCTAAAGGACCCTTTTCTGCACCCTTTTTGGTTTTACAAAGAACTCGGTCAAAAATGATTGGGTTCCTTCAATTTTCAAATCTCTAACAGGCAAGATTTAAATTTATGTAAAATAAAAACGAAAGGAGATATTTACATTTATCAGTTAAGTCGAACTACATAACATATTACTAAAAATTGCATA
>JXSR01S074376.1:32993-46609 GCA_000969725.1 Ophiothrix spiculata | reverse complement strand
CTTATAAGATATCAGTATAATGACTTGAAAATTGCATACTGGCGAAATGAGCCTAAACTTGAAATGTTCTGGATAAGCATGATAAGTCAAGATTTTTTTTAAGAGAGCAAATAGCGCGCAGCGCATATTCGTGAGGTGGTTGATAAAATGGTCCAGGTTTTCCAATAAATGTGTTTCAGCGAAAGCCAGTGTGTAACATGATATAAACCCTCTCATACGGTTAGAGTTCAAAATAACATTTAAATTAAAATTCACATTCAAGGTCCATAGTGAAACCAACACACGTCCATATCAGTAGACCTACTCATCATATTGAACTTTTCATTACACAATTTAAGAAGGTTGGTTTAATAGATTAATTACAATATAGAGATCTAAGTGACAACAAAGTAGAGTAACAGTTTATTTGCACAGTGTATTTGTACACACATGTTAAGGTCAGCAAACTTTCCAAATGAATAACCTGCCCAGTGATTTCATATCATTGACAATTGTGAAGAGGCATTTATTATTCAAGTAGATTCCTACACAGAATAACAGTATAGTCCTATCATTTTTCATTCTAAATGAACATGAATCTACCTAAACAACAAGTGCAAAATAAAGCAAGAACAAGATTATGTAATTTTTAATAGAAATATGTCAAATGATTCTGTAAAAAACTGGTTTTTCATATCTTAAAGAGTTCACATTTATGACCAATGAGAATGCTTCTTTGTTAGTTGAGCTATAATGCATGGTCTATTTAACCAAACATAGTTATGCACACTATTCACTGAGTAACCTTTGTATAGTTGTGTTCACATGTAGGGAGGAAAGAGTTGACCATGTGACTTCACCTGGACTCTGTACACGGTGTAAAGTTATTGATGTAATTGATTTTGACTGCAGGAGCACTCATAGCCATGGGCTATGAGTTTTTTTTGCAAAGTGGCCTCATACTCACTGCGTGAGAAAAAAAACTTGGCTAATTCTGCAGAGCATCAAACAACTTTGGACAGCCTTCCACTGGAACGTGGAGCCTTCAACGACAAGCTTGAATTGATAGCTTCAAGCAAAGCAGTAAACTTCTTCCCAATGACCTACTTCTTGAATAAAATGATCTTAAAATCGGGCCATCTTTAAGTGCAGAGTACGTATTGTCGACTTTTATTATACTTATGTATACGTATTTTTTCAAGGGTGATCAGGAATATATATTTTACATGTTGGTTATGTAAACTTGCACTAAACATTAAACAAATTTATATCCACATTTTCAACCTCAAAATAGTCAGTTTATGTTACATACTTGGAACAATAATTAAAACAAGTTGATTCGCGAACCACACATCTTGCCTGATGGCGGTTCGTAAAGGATTTTAGCAGAAAAACATATTATCCAAAAAAGGTCACTTAATTTAAGAAGTTTGGTCCTTGTGGGATCAGGGGTTTACAAGTTATGGCCATAACCTTGAAACGACCTCGGATGACCCAAGGTCATTTTTGACCTTCAATGACCCATAGTAACCTTTTTAACCATTTTGGATATTTGACCTTTTGACCTTGATGGACATCAACCTTGGGCAAAGGGCTATCCAATGTCCACGTTTGCTCCATGTCAAGTGATCATAAGATATTGCTATGACCTTGAAATGATCTTTAATGACCTTGGGTCAAATTGTTAAACTTGTGATAACCTCAAGTTAACTTTTTGACTCGACAAATTGACCTCAAATGACCTTTGACCCCAACTGACCTTGAAAGTGGGTCAAGAGCTACCCATGGTTCAAGTTCAATTCATGTGGGGTAAAGGATTCGTGAAATATGACTGTTACTTGAAGTGACCTTGGATGACCTCAGGTGAACGTTTTGACCTCAAAATGACCTCCGGTCAACTCTTTCACCATTTTGGAAATTTAACCTTTTAGTGTGGACGCAATTTTGAACTTTTCCGATCCCGTTGTCATTTAATGATTATTGAACCAAATTGTGCACAGAGAAAGAAGAGATCATGAGTAAAATGAAAATGCAGGGTGGCAAAAAATTTAGTCTGTGCAGAACAGAGTTGTGGTGGCCCGGAGTTTTCGAAATGGCGACCGGAATTACTCTGAATGTCTTTAAACAGTTATTGGCGAGGTTTTAAAGAGAGTGTAACAAATCTATAACACTGTTTAAATACATTTAAGTTTTACTTTCTAGTTTATACAGAATTTAACAAACATCACTTGTACTCAAATTCATGCATTAAACCTCGAGGTTAACACTCGAGTTCATAATCTTTGGGCAGAACCTTGATTTTTGGCTTAATTACAAAATGGAGTCCGCACAATTGTTCTTGACTGATTCTTAATCTTTGAGACCCATAGATTCAAGAACTGAATGATGCAAACTCCACACTATTGAACATTTTGAGAAATCAAAGATGGCCGACAAAATGACTTCCACAACATATTACAAGGTACCAATGACAATAATGTTGGTGTCAATTTTTAGATTTCCTTGGTTGCCAAACACAACGCTATAGCGCTATTACAATTAATCCATTGAATGGTTTTCCTTTACCAAAAATTCAATATGGCCGCCAAAACACAATTTTCTATAAAATTGATTTAAATAGCAAATTAATGTATAATAATTATAGCCAAGCAATAGAAATGAGCAGCTTAGGTTACAACAGGATCACTCATTTTCAAACTATGTCAGTTACATGTTTTAAACTCAAAATGGCACCGAAGATGTGATCAAAAATGGCCTCCAAATACTCTGTTTTGGTCAAAATAGGTTAAAACGATTTTATGACAGTATTCAAAACTCACCAAACTGTCTAAATAATCAGTTGAAATGACTTTGAGGTTGGCAACAAAATCAATTATTTCAAAATGTTTCTATATAACATGCATCAAATCCAGAATAGGGCCCAAGAAGAGGTCCAAAATGACCACCAGATATCTATTTTGGCTAAAAACATTAAACACATTAGAAATTGAAAACAATAAATGGAAAACAGCTTTAAGAGTTAAAACAAAATAATTTCTCCCCAAATTATGTTGATAATATATTTGAGATCTAAAATACTGAACAACCAAATTGAGGTCCAAAAAGGCTTGGTCAAATATTACATATAAACAATAGATAAAGTGACATTAATTCACAGTATTCAAACTATAACTAATCAAAATAATCAGTGGAAAGTTTCTGTGAGTGTTGCAACAACATAATTAATTCTCCCAAAGCTATGCTATTAACATGATTCAAAACCACAATGGTTTCCAAAATGAACTCCAAAATCCCCCCCCCCCAAAAAAAAAAAAAAAAAAAACGCTTTTCACCTTTTTCTTTAACACGTTTAAATCCACAATGGCTCCAGCTTTGACTTTGAAGCAAGTTCACCGCATTCATTTTGAATATTGTTTTTTGCTGCAAATCTTAAAACTATCGCTCGCACTCCGACCCATTTTTGCGCAAAAACTTAGTCTTGGACCTCATGATGGGAGCCGTTTTGAATTAAAGTAATAAAATCAATTTTTTGGTGAGAGGATTCCGATAAACAGTTCATGTATAAATGTAGAGTCACTTCTTAACAACATCAACAATAAAATTAATAATAGTAAAGCTGTTTCCCGTTTAATTTGCATTGAATATTTTAAAGTTTAAAACGTTGCATTGATGTCGCTCTAATTCACTATGACCAAAAATGCATTTGGATGGTCATTTTGGACATCATTTCGGCCCCATTTTATATTAAAAACAATATAACAACATGGTATGGGGAAAATGATTCTGTTGTAACCCTATGGTACACTTTTGTCACTTATTGTTATGAATATTAACCCTGCATTTATGTTGATTTAATTCATTTTTTTGCAATAGAATAGTATTTTGACGGCCATTAATAGCAGCACCATTTTGAATTTTAAGGATGTTTATAACAATGTTTGATAAAGAAATTATACTGTTACAACCTTAAGCCATTTCCCCTTATTGTTTTAAACATATGTTTTAAATGCCTTATTAATGTTACTGTTAATGCCACTCTATAACTTATTTTTGAACAAAAATAGTATTTTGGCTGCCATTTCATTCTATTGTGAGCGCCAAATTGAAGGAAACACATATAAACGACATGATTTGGGGATAAATCGTTGGCTTATGAGCTACTTCCCACTTTGTCATAAATATTAAATGTTCATAATACTGTATTAATATCGCCCTAACCCATCTTGTACCAAAATAATGTTTTTGCAGCCCTCTTGGGCCTCATTATTGGGGTAATCTGGACTTGAAGTAATTTAATATTTAATATAATTCAAGGATAATTGTATCTTTTTGCCACCTAGCTGTTTATTTCCATTGGTTGATTGTGAAAATAAACATATAAATGGCTGTTTTGATCAATTTTAATGAAAATGTCATTTTGGTAGCCATTTTGGATTTTTGGTAGGTAAGTTAAGAAGTAAATTGTTTCTTTAGTATTTAGTGACCCCCCAAATAATTGAATCCTTAAACTTGCAGTGAAATATTTTGTATTCAATTTACAATTGGGAAATGCGTATTGGTGGCCATTTTGGATCAAGAGCCATATTAAATATATGCAACAGGTACATTTTTGCCACCGTAACTTTTCTTCAGCCTCGGTGTCTACTCTATCTATGACAAAAATTTGGTCAAATAATCACAAAATAATAACGGGATATTAATTTTGAGCTTGACTAACCTTGACCAAGGGGTCAAGGGCTATCCATGGCCCAAGTTTTTTTCTATGCAGGGTCAAGGGTTCATGAGTTATGAGAGTGACCTTGAAATGACCTCGGATGAACTCAGGTCAACTTTTTGAACATTTTTGAGATTTGACCTCAAATGACCTTTTGAACTTAAATGACCTTGACCACGCCCCCAAAATGTTTTGCAGCGCAAGTTTATCCTGAGACCCTTTATGTCACCAATTTTCATTACCAAAGGCCTTACGGTTCCAGAGATATGCTGCGGATGGCGACCGGCGCGAGACAAAAATGCCCTAATAATTCTAGAAATTCTTGATTGTCTGTTTAATTACTTATCAAAGGTCCCTGTAAAATATCTAAAATTCAAGTTTGGTTCCAATCAGACTTCAGCTTTTCAATTAAAGCTAATTTGATATTTTCAGCCATCTTACATCTTGACCTCCATCACATTTGACCTTGGAATAAGTAATTTGTCATTCACTGCTATCATGACTATGCCATAATCCACCTTAAAAAAAAATCAAATCAGGGGATAAAAAGGAAGAGAAAACTACAATGATTACAGAAAATAGGCAATTAAATACAGGGTTTGAAACTTTGTCAAACATTTAGGTGTGGATCACAATTAGACCACAACATTGTGAGCATTTAAGGACTATTACAGGGAAATGCATAAGAGATAAACATTAATCCAGTATAAGTGCATAAGAAAAATATATTAAGATGAACCTTACAACATTATTGTATGTTTTAGTTTATTAATTGCAATGATCACATGTAAATACAAAAATAAATATACTTAAGATACACTTAATATGACTATATTTCAAACAAACAAATACTAGAGTTGCACCCTGATTTCACATGTCAAAAACGTAGCTGGACAGGAAATAATTGTATGACTGATTTCAGATACTATGTGAAATGTGGGCAATAGACAGTGGCGTGTCCAGGTGGTGGCTTTGGGGGCTGAAGCCTCCCGCAGAGTTGCAAAATTCATGTAGAACACATGTACTAAAATTAAAATTTTAGCCAAAACAGGAAAAAGTCTAGAATTGGCACACAATAAAATTGCTGTATTGTCATTTTACTTTGTTGTAAGTGGTCAATGTACTTACTTATGTGTTTTTCCTGTCCAGCGATGAATTGTAAACAAGAGGTACTTGAATTAACTTTATCTTTCTTAG
Source organism: Ophiothrix spiculata (assembly GCA_000969725.1). Taxonomy (NCBI): domain Eukaryota; kingdom Metazoa; phylum Echinodermata; class Ophiuroidea; order Amphilepidida; family Ophiotrichidae; genus Ophiothrix; species Ophiothrix spiculata. Next base: position 40,719 of record JXSR01S074376.1, on the reverse strand, counting down.
TGTGACTGACCAGAATATAAGAAAATACTTTGGTTTTGCCAAAACAGATCAGATTGTACATCGTTAGTTTACAGGTGTCATTGATTTAATTGACTGAGGTCTGCTTATTTACTTCAATTTTATGGGCAAAAAATTGATGATATAGGTTGTGAAAAACTGAAAAAATCTATGTAGCACATATTTTCTTGCATTATGTGTACAAACTGGAAATATGTTAATATTGTAGTTATTAATGAATTTTGATTATGAAAATTTAAAGAAAATACAATTTTTAACTAAAAATTGAATTGACATACAAAACTAGATTAGAAGCTCAAGATAACTTGACATTCTTCAAGCAATCTAGTAAATTAAAGCAGGGCTACTTAATTCTCACAGCCTTTTAACTGTCAGTTCTTACATTCGATTCTCCATACATAATACTGCAAACATGAATATTTTCACGCTTAGTAATTTTCGCGCACAGCTAATTTTGAATCATTTCAAGCCGTTTAAATTTTCATGCTCATGAATGAAGAACATAAAATTTTTTGCAGTACATTCATTTTTCGCTAGGCGAATTGAGTGCAAAAATGAATGTAGCACAAAATATACCACTTGTACAGTATTGATTATCTTACAGTGTGTGCCAATAAAAACACAAGATTTTGAATAATTTTTTTCCGTGAGAATTGGGCTACATCTAATAAAAAGAATTAGGCCTATCCAATATTATTGTACATAATCTCATCTTCAAACAGCTTTTTATTTTGTGAAATTTGGACCTTTGGACTTTGGACCTGGTTCTGAAGTTATGACAAATTCTGTGAAGCCCTTAATAATTGAGGTGGTCCTATTTCATGATCTTAATACCATAATCAATAACAAAGTAGGTTGCAATAAATGCATTACAAGCAAAGTAGCTTCATCTCCAGATGAAAAATCACTTAGTTGTTTTTGTGTTTAGTGTGATACCAAAAGCAAATTGAAACTGTCTCATCAAGCATAAAAAACCTTTACCCATTGTAAAAAATAAAAAGTGCTCGCTTATATTTTTAATAGTTTTGTTTTCCAATCTTGTGTTTTTATTGGCACATACTGTATAATATTTTGACTTTAAGAGTTGTGCACAGTTTAGGTGTTATTATAATAATAATATTATTATATATTGGTACAAAGCTAACTATGTGTAAATAAAATATTTGGCATGCCATTCATTGTCTCATAATGGATGGGCATATATCATTTTGGGTAAAGGATGCAAGTGTAGCAGGTGTCAATTACAAAAAGAAATTGTACAGCATCCATTATAAGATGATACATGACAAAACAACACATCACCTTCATTACTCCAAAATATTATTACAAAAATCTATATCCCTAAATTCAAAATAAAATATTCCATATCAGGTAGAGCAGTCTTCTAATTTGAAGGTGTACATGTATCTATATTGCACTGCAATTATGGTTGCTGTCATGAAGCATTTTAATTGTCGACAATCTACTATTTTCAAAACTCTGACGTCAATAATTGTCAATAAACATCGCATCAGTTCTATAGTATTTACAGCTCTTTGAAAATCAAGACTTGAGCGCATGAGCAGCATGCATATCAAGGAATTTGCTGCCGGCCTTAATTGACAAGAAGCATATAACACCTGATAATTAAATAATTATGAATCAGCACATGTTAAAGACCAAAAAACATGATACTAAATATTTATTTTAGGCCAATATTTGTCCTTTTTTAATCATGGAAATGAATTTCAAAAAATATTTTGATAAAATGTTAACCTGTCAAGCAAGATCGTATCAGCATATATTTTAATGAAGAAAAAAAAAATGGATCCGATGCATGACGTCATCAACTTACACTTATGCGCCATTTGTAGGTGCATGACATCAAGAAATGTTTATGTATTACGAAATGAGTTTAGCGTTATTATGAAGAAAAAATACTCATACATGGAGAATTAATCAACAAATGCTTACAAGTAGACCCTCCACTTTTGGATAATTTTGAATCTCAACAAAGCCCTGTAAACAACAACCTTAACTGCAATATATTATCTCTCAATGGAGAACCATGACAGATCAGACTCCTTACTGGTAAGAAGTAAAATCTTGCCCAATAAGAAGAAGAATAAGTTTTATACACTACGTAGAATTAACATTTGCTTCTACACTTCCATTGGCATCTGGTGGGCAAGCATTATTTGTAGAGCTCTGATCTTGGTGGTCTTGACTGACACTCAAAGGTGTATTTTCACATTCATTAACAAGCGCTCTCCCAGTGTCCTTAGCAGTCCTCTTGGCAACTGCCTTCACTCCAATATTGCTAAAATTGTAGGCAGTAAATCCAATATTTGTTACCGCGCCTATTGAGTTGTCCGTAATACGAGCTGCATCTTCTCCATACCTGCATTATTGAACATATGAACAGAAATTTACATCATGAGTATTTGTAACGGACCAAGATTTGATCCTTGTGGAATACACTGATGCAATAATGTCAAATGGCATGCAGGGACCCAACAAATGTCATGCATTGAAAGGAGTGATTATGGTTGATTGGTTGATAAAGGTGCAGATGACGTTGGTGGATTTTGTGGAGTTGTTTCACAGTTGTTCACAAGCGCTTTTCCAGTATCCTTAGCAGTTCTTTTAGCAATTGCTTTGATGCCGATATGCTTCATGTTGTAGGCTGTAAAGCCTACATTAGTTGCTGCTTTTATTGAGTTGTCTGCTAACCTTCCTGCATCAGCACCGTATCTGGAAATGATCATGATAATGGATGGATAACAGGAAATAATAAAACGAAACAAACTATAGCAAATATGAACAGTGATGCATGCACACCAAAAAGAGAACAATCATAAACACTTCATCTGTGTCTAGGGTTATAGGACAGAACAGGTACAACAATGGTGACTATATACAGATATAAGCACATCAAAACATATATGTGGACATTTATTCTGACCCACATAAATCAAAGTATGAGCCCTCAAAGTCCAACAATACTGAAATATATGAAAAATAGGCAATATCATCTAATTATAAATACATGTATAGATCCCAAATTTGACATCAAAACCATTACCATCGTTTTACACCAACCTTTTTTCATTTCTCACATAAGGCGAATTCCAGCGTGACAGGCGTGACCTTTGCATGAACCTTTTTTTCTCAGAATAGCTGGTAAATTTTATCTAAAGGCGATACCACGGAAATATTCCTATATGTTATAGTAAACATTCGATATTGGATGCAAAAAGTGAAACATTTATTCTTACTCAATCACTGTCTTAACACAATGGGGAAACAAAGTGTCCGTGACAGGCGTGACCCAAACTGACACTGCCTTTTCAAAAATATGGTTTAATCCTGAATTCTATCTCTTTCCCACGGGAGATTTGATTCCTGTTTATGTTGCAGTATATCTCCTTTGGGGAACCAATCAGGAAACATTTCACTTTTGGAGCTGTAGCTCTTAACTTGGAGAATACAGGCTAAATCATTTCGTGACAGGCGTGACGTGACAGGCGTGACATTTGTGCACACCTAGTAAAACTTGATTTTAGCAATGGATCTGTTGTTTAATAACGTCTTTATTTATGATTATGATTTATTTTCAACAGTTTTGATACTGTATTATGCAAGTCTAATCTATTTTTGAGCTTTAACCCTTGTCCTCCTGAGCTATTTTTGCAACACATCCTCCGAATTGCAACCACCCTAATATTTTAGAACGGAACCTCCTATGAACTTGGTTTTGCTAATAATAGATAGGTATGATCCATCCCTATCCAACGATACCAAGCTTATCAAAATCGGCCAAGGCGTTACGTAATTATGACGTCATAAAGCACTTTCGGATTGGAAAATCAGGCAAAATTGCATTATGGCAAAAATGCCTCCAAAAAGCAAAATTTTGCTACAAAAGTTCTAAAAAACAGATTTTCGTCAGTTTTTTTGCCAATTAAGACAGGAAATGATGATTCTAACATGTCTTTTAAATGGCGACTTAAACATTTCCAGGCGTGACCGATTTTGAGATGTATTAGTGGAGAAATAAGCAATCACTGAATGTTTGTTTATTGCTTTGCAGATGTAGACTCCATGATAGAAGATAGATATTGATGTTTCACCAAAACATGACCTTTTAATAAAACAACAGCAAAAACTTTTCATGTTTTTCGTGACAGGCGTGACATCTGAAAACGGCAAATTCCAACAACACACTACTCGGCTATGATTAACATTTATTACTAAAACGCGATTGTACTTTAGAGCACAGAGACGAGGGCTTCTTATACACTACTAAGGAAAAGCCTCAGATGTTTTTCTCTGTTTCAGTACCAAATCACTTTTTGGTGCAAATTTGAGTGTAAAATGTTACTAAGGCAACATCCAACTTATACCAGTCATAAAATAAGTTCTATTTGCTTTATGGAAAAAACAAAAGTAGTTCCCGAGACCTTGACTTGTTTACTTTCAACTCAGGTATTACTTTTATGTCAGAATTGAACTTGAAAAATTCATGTATGTGATACAAGATCATGGAATTAGCCATAAGTTATACACAATATGCAATAAATGACACAGTTCTACCCCAACTCCCACTAAATGTACTACCGGAAAAGCAATAAAGAAAAAATACTGGTTCTCGGAACCACACGATCAGAAAAATGGAAAGTTTAGGGAAATTTGACATCATATGACCTTTGACCGTCAGATGTGACCTTTGACCTCATCAACATATGAGGATTCTTATATTATATCCATAAACCCAAGTTTGGTTCCAATCGGACTTCAACTTTTCAAATTAGGTCAAATTGACATTTTCAGCCTATTTTACAACTTGACCTCAAATGACCTTTGACCTTGGTATGTGACCTTTGACCTCGCCCACAAATGTGGGTTCTCATGAAGCACCCATGACCCAAGTTTGGTTGAAATCTATCGAAGTATGCAGAAGTTAGAGGCAAATGTCAACCCTTTTCACAACAACAACAACGCCGACGACGCAGACGCAGACATCCACTACTATGCCATATTCCCCCTTCTACTTTTCAAGCCAGGGGGATTAAAAGTACGAAATTTCAATTTCAATTGGTTCTGCAATACCATTGCAAGATGTGACAATTTGAAATGTGAGGAAAATTCATAAGAAGCAAATTAAGTGTATACTTCTTATTGATTTGTTTGGTGGTCAGAAGGAAGGCTCTGGGTTGTTGAAGATACGTAATCATGGTGGTTTTTGCACTTAGCACTGCAGGTATACGCAAAATGAGAGAAATGAAATGGTAATGGTTTGATGTCAAATCTGTAGTCAACAATAATGGTTACAAAGTATCCTGATAAATACAACATCCTGATTGTCCTTTTACTAGTCTAAATTAGGAATAAGATGAGACAACAACTTTGCTAGATAAATCAAACCAATTTCTGAAAACCAGGACTCAAATGCTGATCCAAGTTAACTCATATGGACTTCACATTAACAAACCAAGACACATGCTGATTATAGTAAAATCACTTTTCATTTGGTAAATGTATATGAAACTTCTCTAGGCCTTTTCTGTGAACCTGATATCCTTCACTTGTAAACCTATAGAGTTACATTTCATCATCGTACAGAGATAAATTATATGTTTCTTTAGAATGGAGAGTCTAACTTTTTTTTATAGAGAAGAACTTTCTTCTTGATATAATTCCAGTGCATTAACCTTTACCAAACAAAACTGGTAAAATGATACTGTATAGTCTGTAATAAGTGCCCCAGGTTTTATGTTAGTATGGATATCACTCATTCAGTGGCGTAGCCAGACATTTTCTTCAAGGGGGTAAGGTGGGGCAACGATATTTTGAAGGGGGGCAACTCCCCAAATGAGTAGACACAAAATGGTACATCCCGATTTTTAATAGCTTCTCATGTAAAAAGTGACGTTTTTTGGTCTTTTTTTTTTAAAGGAGTAAATTGCATATTTAATTTTTAGAAGCAAATTTTGCAATTTCAGCGCTAAATTGCTATGATTTTTGACATGCGCGGGAAGGGCGAACATTTATTGGTTACAATTACGAAAAAACATAGTAATTAAGTATGAACTGATGGAACAGGAGTGAAAAAATAGACCATTTAGGGGCATGCTCTATATGCTAAAAAGAAGTGTACTATGTAATTTCAATCTGACCTATACTTTTCTTGATTTTTTCAGGGGGGGGGGGCAAGGCTTCTTCAGGGGGACTGAAGTCTTCTAATGTTCTTTGAAGTTGTGCAGGAATACATACTTTGCATGTTCAGCAGCAACAAAGCATACAAATAATTAGTTTCAAAAAAATTGGAAATCATTAGTAATTAATTATTTATCAGGCCTAATTGATAAGAACAAAATTGCACGCAGTAGTTTTTTTGCATTTACTTTTAAAAATTACTTTCCAATTAATCAATTATCAATTAGTTTACCCTTTGCATGATTGATATATGCTACAACAAGCCAAAATCATATATTGCAGTTTGAGCTAATCCTCAATGACATTTGATCTACCCCTCTTGTTCAACTTCAGGACACAATGAAGCTAAATATGATATGACCGGTAACACACCTTGTCATATATGTGTTGTCACACATCGAAAAGAACATCATTGCTGCAGTGTCAAATTTTAGATCTAGTGAAATTTTGGTTCCTGAAAATGAATATTTTCAACCAATCAGTTCTCCTGGTATAAAAAAGTATTAAAAATACAAACATTCTGAACTTTTGCTCAAACTTGTAATTAGCAATACTTTTATTTTTTGGACATTTGAAAGTCTTTTATTAGCAAACCTTGTCCCTTAAATTTGGTTGAAATCTTACTTCAGAAATGCAGGCTGTATAAAGTACTTATAATTTCAACAGCATTGTTTAGGCTTTATTGGACATCTTGAATTTTAATTGCATTTGACTAGGAAGATGCAATTGTCATAGCCTTACCTTGGTTGATATGTTTTTGGCTCTAACTTTGAAACTAAAACTTGGTTTGACACAAATTTGATACCATAATAAAGAGGAATAAGCAATCTACCGATACCAATATCTCAATTTTGAGTTTTGGACCTTTGTATGTGCTGCGTCACATATTTGCCTCAGGAGATTGCAGACACTTCAGGATTTACAAGCACATTACAATCATCAAGGTAACGATTTCCCCAAAGAGTCTGCTTAACATCTATTAGATACTGTATTGCGCTACCAGCAAAAACTGAGAGAGTCAATGCTCGTATCAGATTCAATGTACTTGAGGCTATAGAACAATAATTATTGTGTGTGCATTTTAAACTGGCAGATATTATACAAGTTACACAGTGCATTGCCTTTTACAATTTAAAGCTGCTATTATATGTACACACTTGAGCAACAAGTTTCATTACTTTCTAGTGATTTCATAGATATCTTCCAAAGGATGATTTAAGACCTTCCCACAATACATAGTAACAGCTCAGTGGGCATGTATGAACTAATGGAATGTTCAGCGGTGTCAAATTACTACTGCTGTGTATTTGCATGGGTAAAATGTTAAATTTCACAGCTAAAATATGGGTGTGAAAACTTCTGAGTGACAGAGATTTGTTTACATATTCAAAGAGCTTATAGTATGACCTTTCTCAAAGTAATTTAAATATATCCATCGCTTCACTAATAAATGTACTGTGCCAGATTTAAATCATGCATATTGCTGTGTATGTCAATGGGAAATTGATCT
>JXSR01S074375.1:28122-45321 GCA_000969725.1 Ophiothrix spiculata | reverse complement strand
TCGGCAGGAACAAGAGTTCAGCATACTGCAAATTATGCTGTGGTAAGTCCTTAAAAATCATGCTTTTGGACCTTGAAAGTCATTGAAAAGTCCTTGAATTTTAAAGGCTCCAAGGTGTACGAACCCTGATAGACATAATAAGGCCCCCAAAAAATATTGTTTGTTTGCCCTCCAGTGGAATAATTAAAATTTTGGGTCGGTCGGTCGGGTGATCTTTTTTTTTTTACTCTTCACATATATTTTAAAGAATGATGTCATTCCATTGATTTTATTGTGAATACCAAGCAATGCAGGGCTTAATCAAAAATAGTGGATCATTTATTTAGAGGAAATATGCATTTTATACTACTAAATGTAACTTTACACTGCTAAATTTTATATTTTACATTGAAAATATTGAGTTTTCATATTTTACATGTTTGAAGAAGAAAAAAAAAACTAAAATCGCGACACAAATTTTTGGCATTTTTAGGGTCGGTCGCGGAGGGCCTAAGTCAAGACACGACAGGCTGAGGCATTAAGAGCATTTGCTTAAGTGACCCAATGCACTTCCATCTGCTTGTGTGTTGCTTAAGGTCTTGTATCCATTGGCTGTACCCATATTCCGTATGCACTTGTCTCGTTTTCTATTGTTAGTAATTGTGCGGCGCAACACAGACAATAAACTTCGTTCTGCTTAGTGATCATATCAGTGGCCTGTGTACGGCAGCTGATTCCTATGACCTGGCAGCACCAACAATCAACATGTTCATACTTGGTGAGCACCAGATAATTGGAATATCTGCCCTACACAGGCCACTGATATGATCACTAAGCAGAACGATGTTTATTGTCTACGTTGCGCCGCACAATTAGTAACAATAGAAAACGAGACAAGTGCATACGGAATATTGGTACAGCCAATGGATACAAGGCCTAAAACTGCAACTGGCGCAGTGCGTGTCACCCTTGTAGGTTATGGGAAATTATCAAGGGCAACCCTGTTGAAAATCGAGAACAATTCGAGTACAAAAAATGTGTACTAGAATTAGAGAATAAAAGATAAGATTTATTGTTTTGCCTGTCATCTATCGTCTCATAATGGATGGGCGTACATTAATTTGAGTAATGGATGCCCCCGCAGGGGGTGCCCATTACGAAAAAATAATGTACGCCCATCCATTATGAGACGATAGATGACAGGCAAAACAATAAATCGCCATCTTTTATTCTCATTCTTAGTCACAAATTTGAGTCATTTATAAACCAAAAAAGATGAAAATTATTGCCAAAAACTATAAACATTATCATTAGAAAAACGTACACCCCTATTCAAACATGAAAAATTTCCAAACCCAGTAAAGCTGTTCGCGCCGGATGTGTGCGTATACCTGCATCGCGACGTGATTTAGAACGCGCGGCTCCACTGCGTTTCACGCTGAACACACTATCATCTATCATCTCATAATGGATGGCCAAAATTCCTTATAAGGAAGTAAAATCGCACTCAGTGACTAAGAATTGTACTTAAAGTGTACTCGAATGATGTTCCAAATGTGCACATTCCAATCTTGTACTAGAATTGTACTCGATTTCTACCAGGGAAAGTCATCTCAAAGCAAATTCAGCTGAGCCTTCATTGATCCTACCACTAAGGGAGTTTTAAGACAACAGTTATTATAACTAAAATATTACTTTGACAATACCAGGTTTTGTACTCTGTACTCACGTTTTATAATATTTCGTCTCACATCGTCTGAGACTTCGTCAGATTGACCATCTGATCCACTTTGCCGGGAAATATGACGTATACTCCTAGTCTCTTTCACAGTCATAGATTTCTTGATAGCAGGTGTTAATAGTGGATCATATACGTGACTAAGAAGGTAGGTGCCCTCCTCTCTGTTGAGTGTCTTTGAGTACCTTCTTATATATTAGTCACTATATGATCCACTATTAACACCAGCTATCAAGAAATCTATGACTGTGAAAGAGACTAGGAGTAAACGTCATATTTCCCGGCAAAGTGGATCAGATGGTCATTCTGACTAAGTCTCCCGACGATGTGAGACAAAATATTAAAAAACGTGAGTACAAAACTTGGTTTTGTCAAAGTAATATTTTAATTATGGATTTCAAACAAACCTGATGAATCTATTTATCGACAACAGTTATTTATTTTTTAATCTGTTTTGCTGCAGATTATTTAGATTTACATCCACTTAGTGTGATCAAAACAAACTACCTTTTAAATTTAGAAAAGATCGCCAAAGTTGAGTGTTCTTAACTTAAAATTGCAAGGAACAATTGCTAATTGTTTTTGCAAAAATCTGAGCAAAACCTTTGGAGCAGATCCTGATTTAAATTGTGGCTATTCAAGTTTGGGTGCCATACAGGTTGAAATGTTGCTTAGAATGGAGTGGAGCTTCTTTAGGCCACAGTGGTTAGCAACAAACCTGCCAATTAGTACAATTTTGGTGTATTGTGTACGCCAAATGATTCAGAATACACCAGTGTGCTTTTTCCGATAAAAATACACTTTTTTTCAAAAACGATATTACGTAAAAAATGATATAGAAACCTCTGCATGCAATGATTTTATTATTATTATTATTATTATTACAAAGCATTTATAAAGCGCTCTACAAAGAACACAGCGCTGAAACAAATATATACAACAAAAATATACCAACAAATAATGCAGAAAAGAGGTGAGTTTTAAGTGCACGTCTGAAAGCTTGCAACGATACAGACTCTCTCAGATTAGCAGGGAGCTTATTCCACAATTTAGCAGCCACAACATGAAACGAAGAATCCCAAGCTCGTTTGTGAGACCGTGGAACGTACAGCTGGGTGGAATCTGAGAAAGATCTAAGTCATCTCCTGCATTCAGATGTATTCTTAACACTCTGTAATGACTCAAATTCAGCTAAATACGATGGTGCAATGCTGTTTATACACTTATACACAAACAAAGCAATTTTGAAATAAATCCTCTCTTTAACGGGGAGCCAATGGAGGGATGCAAGCAGGTCTGCCGAGCGACTGTCCCGTCCACAAGCAAAGACAAGCCGAGCAGCTTTATTTTGAAGACGCTGCAATCGCATAAGATCTTTAGAGCACACATTGTACAAGAGCGAATTGGCATAGTCAATGCGGGACAAGACAAGCGCTCGGACAGCACTTAGACAGGCCTCCTGTGATATGAACCGTCGGATGCGCCATAAATTTCTGATATGAAAATTGACAGTTTTGCAGACATTGCCAATGTGCGTGGACATGGTTAGAGAAGAATCAAAGGTGACACCAAGATTTTTGACATTCAAAGAAGGTGAAATTGTAACTTCTCCGAGATTCAGATGTATTTCACCCAGCATATCTAAAATTTTTAGTTTTCGTAATAGTGACACAAGGTGCTCATTATATTTGTACTACACTCTTTGGTAGACAGGGTTTCAATAGCCATTGATTGCTTTAATGGTGATTGGTCATGTGGATGAAAACAAAACTTCATTGTGAGGGCAAAACTATGCAAGAAATAGACATTTATTTGGAAAGTGGCACATTTTAATAAGATGTACATGATAAGTATTAACAGTGTCAGTGACTGACAGACAAGTCATGACATGTGGGATTTTGACACTTGTGACTTGTGCATCATATGCATTATGATGTCAACAATGCTTTGCAAGTTTCTGGCATGTTTAGGAACTAAAAAGATATGCTTTTTACATAAAAAATACGTTTTGGTGGTTGAAAAATATGATTATGGGATCCTTACGGTTGACATCTGTGTCACCAAACACACTTATTGCATGCTGAAACCAAGTGGAATTGCTAATCAGACAGAGATGCTGCACTATAAGTCCTCAAAATTTATTTAATCATTTACTTATTTTATCTTTGAACAGGAGAAAAGAACCAGAAGTACAAAGAGCTCAAAAAGAGGGAAGAAACCATGAATGGTGAGTATTCAAAATATAAATAGAACATCGTCACTTGAAATAAGGGTGTTTGTTTATTCAATTCGGCTTGGTAAGCCTCATTTGTTGACTGCTGCTCAATTATCACTTTTCTTTGTTATTTTTGCCAGTCAACACAAAAGTTGGACTTTTTACACAATTTGTCATTACTTTTAGGTATTTTTTTAAGCAACCCCAAATTCTGTGGATTTTTTTATTTTCCGTATCACAGAAAAATCGTGGCTTTATCCTCTGGAAGCATGGAATATTCCAAGTCAAGTAGAACAGCTTGCTAGACATGTACATCGTGCCATGATTTTTAACATGCAGCTCCACTGTATACAGACCAATTTGACAGAATCATTACTGCTGTGTCCCCCGATGACAACATTGGGGGTACTTATCAACCAGTGGATTGGAATCATTTCACAAAGCATAAAGCATGCTGTAAATCATGCATTATTTGTCTGATTCAAATGTCCCAGGAAGTGATTATTGTGGTTCTCTCAATAGAGGGCCAAACACTGTAATCACTCGGTAGATTTGTTTTTAACACTAAGCACGCTGTCTTATATTGTCTCATTATGAATAGTCAATGACCAATTAGATCCCTTGTTAGGAAGTAAATATTAAAATTTATGATTATTTGGATAGCTAATGAATTTTGAAGAAAAATGTTCATATTTATGGTAAAGTGTTAATATGTTATTGCACATAATTGTTTTCCTTTTGACAGAATTTCTTGATACTTTTGAAGACAGCAAGACTCAGGAATCGGTAAGATTTGATAAGGTTTTGTTTTGTAGCTTGTTTTGACAGGCGTAACCTAGTAGTTTAAAATCCTCAACTCTTAATCACATAGTATATTGATGATTGCAGGTTTGAATCAAGTGGGAGGGAGTTTGTGTAGAATCCTTGAGCAAGATACTTAACTTCATGTGCACCTCTCATCCCAGGTGTTCGAGAATTTTTTTGCTTTTTCATTTTTTTATATTGAGAAAAAAAAAATAAGATGAAAAAGTGTGATCAAAATATGCATTAAAAAAGTATAGCGCATAGCTTTTTCGACTTAAAAAAAATCCCATGCATGGTCTGTTGGGTTTACGGCCAAATAGACCTGAGACAATTTTTTTTTCTTTCGTACCTATCATCACTGAATCATTTTAATCTTTTACAATTTTGTTTTGTTTTCAGGAGAGAAAAGGAGCTCTGGAGGAAAACATTGTTGAGATACTTTCTCACATGAGCAGGGTAAGTAGACAGATTGATCAGTGCGTTCAGGATGCAAACTCAGGGAATATATAGAGTGCAATTGTGCAGTGAACATCTTACCTTAAAGTTCTATTTTTATTAAGATTGCATTGCTTTCAGGGGCTGCTTCAAAACTCAAGAACTTCAAAACTCAACCGCCCAGAGGTTGTCTGGGCGGTTTAACAAAAATAAACAATAGCCAACCGCCTAAACCCGGCCAGAACTGTCAGACGACTGCCAGTTGAGTTTTGAAGCAGCCCTTTAACGATGATTTATGATAGCACTACATGATCAGCATTTGAGTGGTATTATGATATAAAGGAAATATAAGATGTCAGTCAACAAATTTTGTCTGAACCATTCCACTTTGCTTTTGGTTACATGGGAAAGATCATATTTTACCTGTATTCTGTATAGTAGTTAACCCATTGCCATCTGCAGTTTATTTTTGAAATTTAGTAACTGATACTGCAAGTTTTTCTATTCGATATTAAATCTTGTTCAGAAAGGTTAAAGGTCACCCTTCAGGTCATGAATCATGACAAAAGGAATCATTATAATTTATATAGGTGGTTTCAGTCATCTGCACAGTTACAACTCATATAACTGCAACTGCACTGCAGTTATTAAAACTCCTAGTTTATCTGTGAGAGAGGGTTTAAGAAGAGGGATAAAACTGGTTGTTGGTGAGTTGCTTTATTTGTTATTAATGTCCTATACTTTGATCAACACTTAATAATTTCTGGGACTATTCACATCATGAATAGATCAAAGTAAGTGTGTGTGTAGCTGAATGCAGCACTGCTGTAAGAGATGTAAGGGAAATGATCAATTTAGAGATGAGCAATTGCTTGGAGCATCTGAGCCTAGAAAGGATGACAGTGTTTTAAAAAATTGTACCACGAAAAATGATATGTATTTACCACCGCTTGTTGAAAAATTCACAAGCACGAAGATTAAAATGAGCGTAATGATTGAAAATTAGCTGGCACGAAAATTGCCGAGAGTCAAAATATTGATGTTTCATACAGTATTTGAGTCAGTCAATACTAATAAGACTGCTGTCTTTCATAGGAGAAAGTACCTTGGCCTGGGTCGTCAGCTTGGCTTTGGTGTCTAGCTGAGGTCTAAATTGATTATTCCCCTAGCACTTAAACTATGCCTCACAATTGAATTCCCTACTATTAAGTGATGATCAAAGTACAGTTTAAAATGCACATTTCCCACTATTCTATATATATTCTCTATGTAATAGACACTAGCTCGTCAGAAACATATGCCAACACCAAAGGAGTTAGCACACATGCAGGAGGATCTAAACTTCAAACAAAATGAGATGCATAAATCGGAGGCTACCGCAAGTAATCTGGCAGGAGGTAAGTTTTCTTTCCAAGAGTTATACTCAATTTTGGGTTAGGTAAGGGTGAACTCCTTGTCTACTGAGTAAGGAGGCAACACCAGAGTTTTCTAAGGCACATTCTTCATCTTCCAGAGAAAGAGTCTGTCAGAGGCTATGCTCTCTACATTCCACCACTAGTGCCTCTTATTTATCTTATACCAATCATGTATCGGAGTACAATGAACAAGATATATCAGCTGACCACAATTACCCAAGATTGATATGCATGGAGAAATCAGTCTTGTATTTGCTTGTTCTGCAGCAAAAGGATGATAATCAAGAATGTGCTATTGGGAAAAGGGACCCATCCATGTACCAAATCGTTCAAATTTTGAGTCAAGTGTATACACAAAATACAAATTCCTGCAAAAATTTGTTTTTTTGTGAAATTTTCTATGAAAATAAGTCTAGTTTACCTTTTTAATTAAACACTACTTTTGTCTTGATTTTCATCTTGTAGAGAGCACTAGGTTGCAAATGGATTTACAGAAGGTAGAACAACTGGAGAGTAAAATCAACACAGAGCTGGCGAAACTGAAGGATCATATCACACAGATGGAGAGTGAGTTGGAGGTCTATAACAACCTGGATCAGCTCAAAGATATGGCGGAAGAGAAAAAGAGGGTAAGGCACGGATATAAAAATAAGATTACAAACTTGTATGGTGCAGAAGATATTGTTTCACACAGATGTAGAGCAAGTTAGAAGTTTATAACAACCTGGGTCAACTCAAAGATATGGCGGAAGAGAAAAAAAGGGTAAGGCACAGATATGAATGGGGATCCCCAAACTACAATGCTAAAGCAGATATGAACTTCCCATCATGCATTGCTTCCTGAAGGAACATACTGTAAAACAAGAAATATTTGCAGAAAGAAAATTTTGCGAATTTCAGAATCTGTTTTTTTTTAATTTCACTAATTGCATCAGCATGCCATTGAAATCATTGTACATTATTAATATTAGCGGCAAATTAATTTTGCGCTTTTGAGGTATTAGCGAAATTAAATTGCTAGCAAATATTTCTTGTTTTACAGTATGTATAACAAGTAAGTTAGATCAACTTAAAAGAGATGACAGGAGAAAAAAGGGTAAGGCATGGATGTGAATGGAGATTCTAAACATCCATGTTATTGTGTACTTACCACAATACATTGTTTCCTGTGGGATTGTTTTGTATAAGACTGTTTTGAGTTTTGAGAAATGAATTCATAAAAATTGGTAGATTTTAAAGGGTTCGCCGTCAACTGTCAGGCTTTCGTCAGGAGTAGCCTAATGTGTGTTTCCTTTAGAGGTAGAGGGGCAATCTACTTTTGTGCAAATAACTGTTGGCAAGGGGCAGCTTTCTGCAAGATTCTTTTAAGAGCCACAAATATCTCATAAGAACAACACATTAGAGGTAAGGGGCAACCTTCTTTTGTGTGATTCTGTTGACAAGAGGCAGCCTTCAGAAAGGCTCTTTTCAGAGCCACAGCAATCTCAAAGAGGTGATCTGCTTTTAACACTGTTGGCAAGGGGCAGCCTTCAGTGAATGGCTCATGCAAGCTTGACAGTTCAAAACTTGTCCGACGGCGAACCTGTTAAAATCTACCAATTACTTTGTTGAGTATTTATAATGAAATGACCCTAAATTTGGGTTAATAGTAAAATCGCACTCGGTGACTAAGAATGTTTGTTCAGACATTGTACTTTATTACACTTTTCTATGTATATTTTTTTTTCAGATACTATGTTTGTTTTGCTTTGTACCATGACTATACTTTGTTTTCATAGTTATGTGGCAATTATCAATAAAGACCGATTTTTGTTTGGTAAAGGGCAAAACATATCTTCATATTGCTTCACATGCATAGTTATCAGTAAATAACACATTTTTTCAACTTTCTTTCAGAAACTTCAAGAAGAAAAGATTACATTGTCAAAGCGTAGAGACACGTTCAAGAAAGGTAATGTAAACATTGGAAAGGACTGGATGTGATTTCAGTAAAATGTTGAGGTTTTTTGAAAGTGAATACTAGTGCTGTAATTCGATGCTTTCAAAAGTGAAACAGCATTTATAAAATATATTTAAACTTGATAAGCAGTGTTTCTAGACTAATTGCTATTATCTTCAAAATGAATATTATTTGTCATCACAAGAATCCTTAGAATCCCGGAGACATGGGGTAAAAAGCACATTAAAGTATTTTGAAATAACTGTGTAATGAAGCAAAATATTTTAAAGTAAAGCTTTGGACCTTTAATAGTTTAAAAAGGGGTCATTGGTCAAAACAAGGAAAAGACATTAGGCCAAGTAACCAAAATAACCAGTTGATCGTCCCCACCCTCACCAATTTTTCAGTAATTACAAAACTTTTTGTTATTTTTCTTTTTTTGCTTGATTACTTAATTTCAGAAGAGGATGAGATGTAAAAAAGTCAATATACGGCCAAATAAAATTAATAGTTGTCTCAAAGCTCCCGCGCGCATTAGTTTTATCGCCCACATTAGTGTCCCTCAAAATCCTAAAAATGGATTTGTTTGCCCTTTTTAATTTTTTTTTCACCGAAACTGTGAAAAAACAAATGACAACAATGGTTAATTTATTTTATTTGATTCTTTATTCTGTTTTTGAGTTCTAAAAAAGCCATTATGTAAATATATGAGGGGGTACATTTGGAACTCTGTAAAATAGCACTCAGGACTTCTGTCACACAAGAAAAAAAATCTAAAAAAAAAGAAAAAAAACTTACAAAAAACGCATTTCGCATTAGTTTTTCAAGAGAGGAGAGCTTTGAGACAAATTTTTTATTTTATTTAGCATAAGTGTTTGGGTTTTATTCACAAACCCACTAAACACAATTTCTTCAGGCTGGGGGTAGTAGTTTTAGAGAAAAGGTGAAATAACATTGCCCTCCTCGTAATATGGCAAACATTCAGCTGTTGAAAATTAGCCCAAAATGAATAGTAAATTGGTGAAAATAACAAATAATAAGAACTCCCTCACCAACTTTTTAAAAAAGTCCGAACGATCAACTTGTACATTTTGTTACTTGGCCTTATTTTTACAATTTGTTAACCAAAAGCCCCTCTGCTCTCAAAAGTATGTTTAATTTTTTTTCTCTTAAAATATTTTGTTGTAATTTTTTTATCATACAGCAATGCAGGAGTTGTCCATGCAGTACGAGGCCATCAAAGCTCAACTGAATGAGAATGAGACTCATGCTCAACTTGGCAACTTGGAAAGGAAATGGCAACACCATGAACAGAATAACTTTGTCATGAAAGAATGTATCCTTTTCTTATCTTGTTTTCTTGTTATGGATTATATAGCAACCAAAGAGAGTTAATCAGTTATAAAGGTATCACGTCACCTGTAAATATTAGCTCATACACCATTAAGGATGTTACAAACATTGTTTTTAATTTTTGTGTACAAGCGCATAAATTTAAGCTTTGATTTGATACCAAAATTTTGACAAAAGACTGAGGAATATTGAAGTAGTCATTTGAAAAAGTTGCCTAGGTGTACCTTTTTAATTTTGGACCTGTTTTCAGTTCCAGAGCAGGTCATGGACCGGAAATACCTTTCTGCTTTCATCAGCTCAATTAAGTCAAATCTTAACAATGTGAAGAAGAAATTGCTCCAAAAATATCACACTTAGTAGAATTGGCCTTTGACCAGTCTCTTTGTATCTGCCAGGTGTTATTAAACCCTTCATATTTTACGAGAAGGCTGACTTAAAAAAATCAACCATTTTGAAAAAGTAACGGAACACTTTGTGTCACTGAAAATGGGTAATATTGAATATAAGTCTTGCCTTAAATTGAAGTATTGAAACAATTTTGAAATGATTTCATCTTGTTTGAATTAATAACTAAAGAATACAAATTCAAAGTGAAAAATATAACAAATTCCAGTAACCAGATAGTGTTGGGGTTAGAACACCAGAGAAAAACTAGAAAAAGTAACTAACAGCCATGAAAATTCTCTGCGTTTTCGTTTTTTTGATTTGAAAAAATTAAAAAATTAAGATTTGCCCTGTTTCGATTTTTTTACTCTAAAATCTGCATTTTTATATGCCGCAAAAGGCGGGCCCCTGGATCCCACCCGTTAGGGGCGAGCGGTAAACCGCTCGCTGGGTTGGCTACGCCCACCTTCCTTTCCCAGAGTTATCAATTATAAACCCGTTCAGCTTTTTCTTTCCAAACCCAATTTTCATGCCTGAACTAAACATAGCAACCATTTAACATGACAATATTTCCTTAACATTACAATTAACAGTTATAGCAACCAAGGGCATGGAAAGTGATTACCGCCCTCTTGTGGCCAAAGTGAAGTCTCAGCTGGACGAATACAACAAGATGATTCAAGAGGCTCTAACTAAAGGAACTCAGCGCTGAACAGAAGTGCGGAAATAGACTGATTAAGTGTGAATAATTTCTTGATGAATTTCCTTAGCTCTTTCAATGTTTTTTCTCCAGCAAAAATCATCCCCACACTGCAACTGCCAAAACAAATCACAAATTACACTGTTAGATATCTAGCTAAAGCTGGTTTTAGACTTGCCTGTCGTGTGGTCGTACGACAAGCGTGACGTCAAAATTTCAAAGTGTGCAAACTTGACTGTGTCGCATCTGCTTGCTGTACGACAAGCCGATATATCTATATTACCATGTCATGATGGTCGCAACGGCATAATATTTTGAGTTGGAATAAATTCAATTTTTCTTGCGACAGACCATTGAGGCAATATGCAAATGTGTCGTGCTACAGTGCGACAACTATAAATAGCAAATGTTTTGTCGTCTGCCGCAACGTCGTGTGCCGCAACGACAGCTAGTCTGAAACCACCTCAAATGTTCTCGTGTCGAGAAACATTTTTTTAAGAGAAGTATTCAAGATTTTTGCACCAAACCTTAAATATGCATGCTGTATTCAGGGGTTCTCGACGTTATGTATTTGTTTATTTTTTGAGCGACTCAAATCACAAATCAGCACTTTGTCAAAGTACCAAGTTTGGCATATAAATGGAAAAGGTTAACAGAGCTTGGTCTGTTTGCTTAAACTGCGACAGATAGTTAGATTTATCTATAACCAGTATTGTTGCACCAGGAAACAAGTATGATTTTGGGAAGTGTCATGTTATCATTGAAAATGAGGTCTAATCAGAGCAAACATTTTACAATAAGTAGCTGAATAATGTAGAATTTATTATCGTAATGCTGAATGGTGTAGAATTTTGCTATCTTGTGATAATCTACTCCACAAAGTGAAAGCACAATATAATAATTGTGTCCAGAACTGCAGCAAATGCATGATTTTTAGGTATATTCGATCCGTATATAACTAAAGAACAGAACATCGGAGACAGGTAAAACTATACATTTTCAGCATCCTTGTGATGAGGGGAACACATTGGCATGGTTTTAAATAAGATTTTTGACCAACTTTGAAATATGCCCCTAATACAAATTTACTATACAGTTCAAAATAAATAAGTCCCCTCTAAGGAATATTGATTTTTTTGCAAAACAGTAAAGCCCTTTAATTTGTTTCAAAATGTAAAATGAAGGCTAGAATGATACAAATTCAATGTGCACTAAAATTTTACATAATACCTAACCTTTGTCGTATTTCATGACGAATCAAATGTTGCAGTTTCTTGTATTGGAATACAAAAATTGGTGAAATTTTAAATCTATGAAAAAATCACAAGTAATCATTATTCAAATCACAAATTAACTTGTGATGTTAAAAGAGGCAGGGGCTTGTTCATGGTTGAATGAACATAACTTACCGGTTTTTGGTTAATGAACATCATGGAATACGTAAATTAAAAGTAACATGTTCTTCCAGAGGACTGTACTTTATGAAACGTTTTAAGATTGTTCTCTCATTATAATTAATTTTACCTTGAAAAGATGTTCAATTGGAAACATTACTGTGTGCTGCAAATCACCAAACATTTTCACCAAATTTATTTGGTGAAAATGCTTGGTGATTTATAGCACAAAATATCTGTTATTGATTAGTACATGCATTGGAATTATATTACAAGATTATAAGATAACCAAGACTTGTTACACAAAATATTTGGTAGCTCAAAAAGGACTAAGTTTTCAGCCTTACTCTTTTATTCACAGAGGTAATAAACACTTGAATAATGTTTACTCCGATGCAGAGTTAAAAGTTTTCCATAAATTGAAACTATTCACATAAATTGAAACTATTCATCGACATATTCATATACAGAAAAAATACAACTTTTATTCGCCATGAAATTAATTTCATTAATGATGACTTGTTGTGTTAAACTTTATTACACACTGAATTTGTATCTTTCAAACCTACATTTTAGAGCTTGGAAAAAATTGAGTGGGCCTAAATGATTTCTAGAAAATCAATATTCTTTAGGGGGGGACTTATTTCTTTTGAACTGTATATTGTGACGCATATTTTTAGGTTTTTATGAAAGTCAAATTTTTCATTTTGGTGCAAATTTTGAAAATTTTAAAGGGGCATTGGACAAAATTTTAAATTTCATTTGAGTATGATTTACACTTCATATGTTAGAAAATGACTGTCAATTACTAGATATCGGTAAAATTTTGATCAGACCTTCAAAAAATTCTACAATTTGAATTTTATTTTGTTTGTTGATCTTGGGTATGAGGCTATTCTGTAAATGTATTTGTTGATGCTAAATCATGCTATCAATCAAGAAAGAGACCAACATTTGTTTGTAAAGCATTTGTTTCACATTATAGATTGCAGATAAATCAAAAGAAATTTGGAGTTTGCATAAGATCTCCTGAAAAAGCCAATCGTAAAAATTCAACTATAGATTTGTATTATCATTGTCAACAATGATAATTACAAGTAAAAGAATATCTAAATATTTTGATATATAGGATTTGAATTTTAATGAAACTTTGCATGTTGTCATTATTATCACTAATACTTCAAATGATGCAGAAATCTCAAAATGCTTCTAGGGAAAAGTTTGGGGATGATGCTGAACTTGTCCAATGCCCCTTTAAGAATGCACCCATCAAAATACCAAATTGTTTAAACAAGGACTGATTAAGATACCGAGCAGTCTGATTTTGCTACCAGTATTTGTAGCAAGTATCCCAATAATCACTTTATGCTAAGCCCCCCGGGAGGGCGGGCATTCAAGTATAACGTTGCAGGCGTAGGGCAACCACAGTTTTTCAAAATGTCCCTAAATGGTGATATTTTTATTGCTAGCCAAAATGTACCATTTTTCCCTATTCACACCATAAATGGCGATTTTACCGTTACCATTTTAACACAAGGGTTTGAAAAAGTACTCTAAAGTGGCTATTTTTGATACCCTGAACGGTGTCACCTGATTCACCCTTCTGTCCTCAAAAACAACCCTAAGCTAATTCACCTTTTTCTTGGTCACGCTATGCCTGCAGCATCATATTTGAGTAGCCCCTGGGGTAGTCCCCACCAGGGTGAGTGTATGAGTGTTTGTTGATGATAAAAAAATAATGTTAAACACCTTGATGTAAATAACAAAAATATATATGTACAAATTTAACTCTGTAGATATTGGTACTTATGTACTTGATTGTATAGCCAGATATAGTGAATTGAATGTAAATAAAGTATGCATCTGGACCACTGTTTTTTCAGTGTACTCATTTACGGATTAAGTATCCATCAAATAAAATTTTCTCCACATTATTTCAGTCCTATTCTGTTACATTAGATAGAATTCTGTAAAATCACAATTTCTAGTAAAAAAATGTAAACAGCTTTATAACTAGTGATGCACCGATAAGCCTTTTTCAACCTATACCGATTATATGATGAAATTATCGGCCGATACTGATTAATTATTTCACAATGTGAACGGACTTTAAAAAGAATTACACCAATGCATTTTACTTAAAATACAATGATTTCATGAACAGTTAATTGAAATAATATTTCAAGTAAAATGCGAGTTTTAGTTATTACATTCTAAAATCTAAAATTTTGTTTCTGACAAATTTGCCTTTACAATATACAGTTTGTATATTTGGCGCTGAAGAGTGCAGCTAGTATAATGACTTACGCGATTACGGTATAGCATATCATTTGATTATGATTAACATATGTGATGACTCGCCCCGAAAAGGGGGACTTTGCGACAGAAATCTTTTCAAGATACAGTTGAAAATAGGCAGCAAAAAATAAAGAAAATAATAAGAATTTCCAGCAGATTTTCTGTTGTAAAATTGGATCACCTTGCATAATTTCAACAAGTAAGGTGTCATTTTAAAGCTTAGAAAATGCTGCAACAGATTAAATGAAAAAATATCAAAATTTATATCACCTTTCGGGGTGAGTCATCACATATATGCGCTGAAAGTGTGTATCCCATCTAGTCTAATAACATCACATCAGGTAAAAAAACATGCTTTTCTCTGTTTTTTCTGCATAATAGGCTTAGATTAACCAATTATCGGTTGATATTATCGGTAATTTGGTGTTTTTACCGATACCGATTCAGAACCAATAAGGCAAATATCGGCGGTCCCGATATATCGGATACCGATAAATCGGTGCAACCCTTTTTATAACTTATAGGAAATATGTTATCGTTCATCTCAAATCAGCTGTAAATGGCTTCTTGGCAAAAGAGGCCATTTATATTTATGACCTCAGAATAAATGTACAATTTCATACATTCTTGAAATGAAGCTATCCAGGTGTCTGGAGCAATAATAGTTGTGAATCTGCAAAAAACCCTTGTATGTTTTTCAATTGTCAAACAAACCAAGGTTTGCCATATTTATGACTGGTTCGAGATGAACAAACCATATGCTAAACATTTTGAATTTAATAGGTGTACTGTTGTGTACCTATTTATGACCGTTCACCGGGCACTCAAATATGAAAGTGACGTACCTGCTCCTACTGGCGTTCGAAATGTAGGGGCAACACTGAAAGCCAAAAGGGAGTCAAGTGACTCCTAAAAGGGTGTCCAGCATCCATGACTCTCATAAGGAGTCCACATTGACTCTCATGAGGAGTCACATTGACTCTCAAGAGGGGTCATGTTGACTCTCATGGGAGTCAATGGGACTCCTCATGAGAGTCTTGGATGCTTGACTCTGTAAAAAGAGTCGAGCCTCAACTCTTTTTTCGGAGTTATCTCAACTCTTCAAAAGAGTTGAAGTCACTCCTGAGGAGAGTCATGATATTTAACTCCCCATGGGAGTCAAGTGAATCCCTAAATGGAGTCAATATTGACATAGAGTCAAAATTTGCTGGACTCCCTTTTTGGAGTAACCTTGACTCCCTTTTGGCTTTCAGTGAACAGGTGAGAAATACATTTAGAGAATAAAAGATAAGATTTATTGTTTTGCCTGTCATCTATCGTCTCATAATGGATGGGCGTACATTATTTTGAGTAATGGGTGCCCCTGCATACTCCAAGCCTACTGATTCCCATCAGTTCCTTCATTGGACATCGTGTCATCCGAAACACACAAAGTCGAGCCTTCCATATGGTTTAGCTTTCAGACTGAATAGAATTTGCTCAACGCCAACAAGTCTTGATGCTAGAGTCACACAACTAAAGGGTTACCTCACATCGAGAGGTTACCCAAATGGTACTGTTGAGCGACAAATCTCCAAATCGCTTGCCATCCCTCGCACTGAAGCCCTCAAGCCCACTAACACAGATATCAGTGCTAAACAAGACAGAGTCCCTTTGGTAGTAACTTACCATCCAAGCCTACCAAAACTCACTCAAATCATTCACAAATATCTGCCAATCCTTCATTCCTCAGAAGCTTGCAGAAAAGCTATCCCCAACCCATTAATGGTAGCTTATCGAAGAAGTGCTAACATCAAAGAAATGGTTGTTCGGTCATCTCTCCCACCCTTGCAACCAGCCCCAAGAGGATCCTTCTGTTGCAACAAAGCTGGATGCCAGTCTTGCAATCATAAACTCCACCCACATCCTATTTGCCACACAACTGAAAATGCCACATTCATCGTTGGGTGATACATACACAATTCAGAAACATCTCAACTGTCAAACTGAAAATGTTGTCTACCTCATCACCTGTACAGAATGTGGCAAACAATATGTTGGTGAAACAGGTCGTTCCTTGGAGTGCAGAATGAAGGAGCATTGTTCTGATGCCAGGTATAATAGGAACACTCCTGTGGCAAGGCACTTCAATCTCCCAAACCATGGTGCCCACAACATTTCTATAACCTGCATCGACAAACCACCCAAGAATGACACTCTTATGCGAAAAAATCTAGAAAAGAGTGGATTCACAAGCTAAACACAAACCACCCCCACGGTATCAATATGAAAGATTAAAGAATGAAAATATCTCCCTTTTCACTTTGTGGCTATCGCATTGTGTTTGGAAGGTTAAGGAGAGAGAGAGATTTACTTGTCCTGTTTCCCGATGTTAAATCCTTACTCACCTGCTCTGTGGCTATCGCATTGCCAGACGAGAGGAGAATTGCTTACCCTAGTTACACCCCCCCACCCCGTAGTGTTCTTCCACTCCCTCGCTTTGTGGCTATCGCACTGCGTCGAGGAGGGAGGAAATTGTTCTGTTTCCCAATGTCTAATCCTTACT
>JXSR01S074374.1:96492-117399 GCA_000969725.1 Ophiothrix spiculata | reverse complement strand
AAACAAGGAATAAACTTACAAAGTGGTTGCAAAAATGAACAAGTGAATTCATTTCCTTAGCTCAGGATAGATTTCTTTCATATCGTTACTTCACATATTGCATGCTAATTTTTGTCAAACTTTAAATGCTTAGAAACTTCTGACAAAAATCAAAATGGTTCCTGAAAGTTTACAGAATTCAGAAAAATGGAGAGAAAAAGTCTTAAAAAATGGACTCAAAATATGAGTTGATACAAACCATCTTCTTGATTCCAATATATATTCATCAAATAAAAATGTGACATGAAAAAGAACTTGCAACAACTTTTGCAAAATCCTGGACTTTTGCAAATATTCCTACTAGGGATTCTGAATTTTGGAAAATATTCACACAAAAAATTGAAATTGGTTGAGTACCTCACTGCCTTTCATGAAAATTTAAGGAATAACAAAAATCAAATTCAGCATTAAAGCTGGTATGTGAAATAATTGCAACTACATCAAAGCATAGATTTTCAGCAACTACATCAAAGCATAGATTTTTAGGGACAAATCTGTGATCAAAGCAGTCAAAATTGATCTAGTGAAAGCTCCCATTACATGGACTTATGCAATCTTAAATATCCCAAATAAGATTTCAAATTATGAGAAGTTTTTTAAAAATAACCTTTAATATTTATGTCAAAGTCCCGGAGTGACAGTATTTGTTGTTCAGTTCATTTGTGAATTTGCCCATGAGCAATGGCATTAAATTTAAAAACAAATACTCCCTTTTGAATACCAAATGATGCTAACAAGGTTTTGGTTGCATTTGGAATAACGTGAAACACACAAAGGGCTTATTGCTAGTTAATGCACGCATGGAAATTATCTTAGTTATTTCTTGTGGAATAATCATATTTCATAAAGACATTTCAGAATATAGAGAACAAGTAAACAAGGAATAACTTACATATAGTGAATGCAAAAAGTGAACAAGGGAATTCATTTCCTCTATTCAGGATAGATTTCTTTCATATTGTAACCTTGCATATTGCATGCTAATTTTTGTAAAACTTAAGACATTAACTTCTTACAGTAAACAAATACAGTTTTCAACAAGTGTACAGAAATGAGAGAGTCAGATAAAGATATTTACTGATGATTTCAGCATAATAACCATTTGAGACACTACTGTCCTAATTTTTTTCCATAGACAAATTCAACTTCAGGAATTTGTAATCTACTAGTTTGTTGTGGCTATGACAGCATCTAAAACCTTATTCTGCACATGGATGAATTCAGATTACAATAAAAGTTAAATGTAAATTGCGGTTTCAATTGCCTTAAAAGAATTGTCCAGAAGCAATATAATTATATTTTATATACTTACTAAATATTGATGTTAAAATGCCAAAAGCAATTATCTTTCTTTGAAAATTGGCAGAACTTTAATTTAAAGGTGCATTGAACAAATCTTATTCATCAGCTTATTTGAAGTTTTCTAGTCTTCTCAAATAAATTATGTATGACACTTTAAAAATTCACACACAGAAAAAAAAAAGCTACAGTAATTATGTTCTGGGCATGGCCCCAAGTCTAAGAACATGATGATGGAGACACTTTCAGGATGGTGTCCTTTAATTATGGATTCCTCTTTCTTTGGATGGTTATGATAAATTCAAATTCTTTGAATGGTTATGATAAATGAGAAAAATATTTGAATTCATGGGTGAAAATATCAACTGATCTCAATTTCATAAACCTTAAAATGCAAAATTATGGATAAATTGAATATCACCATTGCCCTTTAACTCTGAAAATAAAAAGATCCATTAGTTTTATATCTGCAATACAGATAACCCAGTTAATTAGCAAAATCAATGAAAATCAACATTGTGATATATATTTCCCCTGTGGATGTTAATTCACCTTTCATTTCTCTCAATATCAATATAATGCATTTAAGCTATTCACACATCTTAAAAAAAGTCTGTTTTAAATTTACCAGATGACTAGCTAGAATAAAAACATGACTTCATTAAGATGAAATCATTATCATCTTTCTATGCATTCATAAGAGAAACATCATTTATTCCTGTGGTTGCATTAACTAATTATATTTTGTCCCTGGGGCTTGCTGTATTTACCTGTGATCTACAGATCTGCAGTGAAATACTGCAAAATTTTTATAACATACTTTCTGATATTCAAAAATGGAATCTTATAACTTGCAAGATTATGCCATCTTTAAATTTTGTTTCATTTATTCTGTTTTGCAACTCATATTATTGAGAGATAAAACGTTTCTACAATTAGATGGTTATGAGGTACATATAAGCTTATGGGTGATTGTGAGGAGTGCATTTGGGGATATGTGGCTTGTAAATCATTAGATGATTTTTAAGTATTGGAATGGAGTTCTGGTTTTCATCTGCATATGTAGCTTATGGCATCCAGATTGATTGGTTGTCACATCACCTATTGTTGTTTCAAATAATTTTTGGACATGAAAATTCAGGGCCATGCGTCACAGTATTGCATGTGCAATTTACGCAAATACGCAATGCTTTCCATGCGTGCATGATGTCGCAGTACTGTTATTGCGTACTTCCCGATGTCCTATGCTTGTCGCTGCTTGTGGATACACATAGGTAAGTTCAAATTGTCAGTTTGTGTCTGAAATTTATTTGAAACAATAACAGTCATATATAACCGATCTTTTATCGTCCCCCCAAATTCAATTCCAAGACAAGTTTATATATGAGAATCTGCTCGTATGGTCAGATGCCACAAGAAAAACTAAATGTAGCTTGTCAGTTTGTCAGTACGGAAATACTCTATTTGGCTTGTCTGTAACACAATACAGTATACTAGCATGTGATAAGGTATATCTTGACAAGGATCTTGACAAGGGTGTCAAAAAAGCTATCACACTGCCAATCCTCTCAGGTGTACCCTTGTTGTATTTTCTCAATGATTTCAGTAAGTTTGATTTTTGCTCAGGTTGATACTGTGTTAACCCATTTTTTTTTTAATTACTTGTACCATGGAATGGGAAGAAAGTAAGACTCTGCCATCAACAGTCTATTTATTTTTATTTCCTGTAAGACACTTTTTCTTGAAGGACTGAGATGGTTGAAAACAAATTTTCATCAGATTTTTTTAAAGATAATTTGAGTGGTGCTATGGCAAAATGAGCGGAAAGTCGCAATTGAAGATTTTGAATAAATGGCTGTTAAAGTAAAAATATGGTGAAAATATCAAATTTCGTTTTTGACATAAAACGCATTAATGCATAAGTATCAAACTATGTATCGCGTTTTGAGGGTCAATTATACCAGGAGTGCACTTATTCACGGGTAATTGATCGCGTTTTGCTATCATACACTATAGCAATTAGTAACTTTAAAATCAATTTGCGACAATTTTTTAATGCCAGATTTTAAGAGGACTGCCTTGTATTTCGATCTCTAAATGAAGATTATAGATAAAAAGTATGACATATTATGTATCATTCGAAAGCTGAGATTATAGAGAATTAATATATGTCATAAACTCAAATTTGAAAATCATGATTTTCTGCTCATTTTGCCAGAGCACCACTCATTTGTATCTGGGAAAGATAACCAAGCTACACATTCTTACACTGTCCAATTCCTATGTTTATGTTCTATTTGGCAATCTACGCATTTTTGAAACACAAAATGTCATTCAATATGAAAATTTCAGGTTGTCAGTAGGTGAAAGTGGGTGTATATCAATGTATGTATGGGAGGGGTAAGGCAAGTGTATGGACGGTGCACTGAAAACTGTTAATATTTAAAAAGAAGTTGCATTTTATCTATTGTATAAATGGCATATTTTGCGCTACAATTATTTTTGTGCTCTTCACGCTCGCCTTGTGCAAAAATAAATTTAGCATGAAAAATGGCATGTAATATTATGCTGCACGTAAAAATATCATGAGCATGAGGATTAAAAAGCGCAAAATGATTCAAATATTAGCCGCATGTGTGAAAATGACTGAGCACGAAAATATTGGTGTTTACCATATATTGTGTTAGTTCATGTGTATACGTCAAGTTTTTATCTAATGATTTTTTATCCCCTTTTAAAATTTTAAAGTGAAGAAATTCCATAAGGCCAAAAAAAAAAAGAAGTTGTTTGGTTGTCCTCACCGCCCGCCCCTATTTTTTACTGTACAAAAGTAAACCGCGCCTAATTTTCAGATTTCCAAAAAAAATCTTTGAGAATTTTGATTTTTTGAAAATATTTTTCAAGTTGTTCTTTTTATTTTGTTTCAATCTTAATACTGTTTTTAAACTTGTATAAAGCGATTTTCGGTACAGTAGACTTATTTGCATCTTAATAGAGGCCATAATTGGGTGTAACTTTGACTAACATTTGAAAAAAAAATCTAAAAAAAAAATCCGCCCGCCCGCACTTGCTCAAAAAAAGTTGTCGAGGACAACCAAACAATTTATTTTTTTTGGCCTAAGAGATGTATCCATATGTTTACATGTCAAAAGGAAAAACAGAGCTTGTCAGGTTATAGTTTACAGAAAGTGCACCAGCAACATGTTAGTGAGTTGTGGCTTGTCAATAACACAAATGCAGTACTAGCATAGGATAATATACACCTTGACAAGGAGTGTCAAAACAGCCATCACCTTGTCAATTCACTCAGGTGACAAGATGTGATAGTGTCTTCTTGTCTACTCCCAAGGAATTTGGTGAGTTTGATTTTTGCTCATGTTGTCGATTTGTAACCCAGTTGTTCCATAAGAGATGTATCCATAGGTTCTGACGTCAAAAGGAAAAAGTGGCTTGTCAATAACACAAATGCAGTACTAGCATAGGATAATATACACCTTGACAAGGAGTGTCAAAACAGCCATCACCTTGTCAATTCACTCAGGTGACAAGATGTGATAGTGTCTTCTTTTCTACTCCCAAGGAATTTGGTGAGTTTGATTTTTGCTCATGTTGACAATTTGTAACCCAGTTGTTGTTTTCCTTAATAGGCATATATCAAAGTATATATGTATATGAAGGTATGAAAAATGTGCATGCATAAATTCTTCTAAAACCTCCAAGACACATTGGTTTTGATTCCCTAACATCTAAACTATCAATAGGACGATTTAGCATGATTTTTCATGTGCCATCTTGGCATTCAACTGTATTTGTTTTCAGCCCATTTACCCATCTGGAATGCAACCAAGATTTGGTGCTAGGAAAGTTTTCATTGCATTAAAAGTACCATGGTTACTGCTTCAAATTAAACTTCTTCGTCAAAACTTGCCTAGGAAATTTGAAACAAATCTATTCTGATATGTGGCCCAGAATTTTTCAGAACACTGATTGCTATTATTGAGTCGCATGACATTGTTAAACTGCTATCAGGAAATGCAGCATTTTCTCAATGCCGTTATAGAAATGTCAAAGTAGATTAATTTCAGGTTTTGATTAAATATACATTTTATTTGATTCTTTTAGTATGACTGTCGCCAATTTTTACAAATGTCATACATATGGGAAATGTATGTAATTTCAAGATGACTTTGTTTATCTACAATTATTGTATTTAGCATGAGGCCCCGGGTAGGAATTACTGGTTGACTGATTGATGCATATTTGAATGCTAACTGGAGTTGTAAGGTAAATTTTTGAGCTACAATGTTTTAGGACCTGCTATTACATACTAAAAAATAAAATCATTAATGTCAAGTTTTGAGTTCTTTTGGAACCACATAGGATATGTGGTAAAAGGTAAGTCAACTACTATGAAAAACAGATACAATCAATGAATGGTACAGAAATACATAAATAAAGCTGTTCTTTGAAATGACTCAATTTAACGAAAATAAGTACATCATATCTCAAGACCAACAATTGAATAACTTCCCAAAACCTGCTCCAATCAGTTTCTTGACATCCTTGAGCCAGTGCCACATGATAGCTAATACATCACAACAGAAATAGATCACCACAACAATATTATTGTAATATTTACAGGTGTAAGTTGTCTCTGATCACATCAATATGGCTTCATTGTGACCAATCAAGTCAGTTACTTCTTACAAACCTTACAAACAGGTGACAACTTGTGTCTTTTTTATCCTATAAGTGAACTAGTAACATCAAGTGAGAAGCAGTTCCTGAAGAAATGGGGTTGTAAATGGGATGAACTTTTTATGACACACAAAAAAGATTAGGACTTTACCTTTCTTGTCAGATCTTTTATCAGCTGTAAATACTGACTGACCTGTATTACACATATATTTTTATTTATCAGCTAAAAAATGACAAGGTACCCTATAATGATATTGGTCAAACCGGTTAAATCAATTTCATACCAGAGTTGGTTTCACATACATAGATTATCAGTAGGACCTACACAGATGACATCAAATTAAGCTTTCTAAAGAAATAGATACAAGATAAGACCTCCCCACGTACCATAT
Organism: Ophiothrix spiculata; assembly: GCA_000969725.1. Classification (NCBI taxonomy): domain Eukaryota; kingdom Metazoa; phylum Echinodermata; class Ophiuroidea; order Amphilepidida; family Ophiotrichidae; genus Ophiothrix; species Ophiothrix spiculata. The sequence goes on along the minus strand of JXSR01S074374.1, from coordinate 110,971 downwards.
AAAAACATCAAATACAAGTACCTTGGACATCTTTACAGCAAAGTTCTTAAATTTGAAGCCAATCTGTAACTGACTTTGACATCAAGAAACTTCTTGCTCAGACTTATTTGGGTTCATACAAAGCTAGAGCAGTCTTCTTTGAAAACTTAAGATTGTGTCTATCAATTCAAAAGCATCTGATCACAAGTGACATGCTGAAGCTTTGACAGAAATGAATCACATCCTAACATAGAGAAGAGCAAATCTTTTTTGTCCATGTATTATGTGATCTTTCAATATTACAAATCACGATGACAATATCTGTCAGTGTTTGGCCGGCAAACATCAGCTAACGGAAAAGAAGAGCAAATCCTTTTGTCCATATATTATCTCTTGTTTCCTTTACTAATAAAAGAAAGGACAATATTTCTACTATTTGGACAAACAAGAACAGAGGAACTCTTTAACACAGAGCAGAGCATCAGGTTTGAGAAATTTTGTGCTGGAGGTTTCAAGATTACTTTATAAGAGAAGAGGGCAACTGTTAGTCCTATTTAGTCATGTAAATACAGTGGAATCTCTGAAAACACAAATCCTCTTAAACATAAACTTACAGAATCAGAGGATTTCTTAGTGCTAGCTATCATATGTTTGTATCTTACCACCAGTTTATTTCACGTGTAAGAAGATGGTCCAGATTTAATGTTCACTTTGTGTTATGAAGATTTTATGATGTTCTACTTTGCACTTGCACTATTTTAATACCGAGTTCACTCGTCCAATTTAACTATTTGCCAACTGACAAATCCTCTAATTATTATATATCTTCACTCCAAATATTTGACAAAACATCATACTCTATGAATGAAGCATTGTCAAAGTATTTTTACCCGGCTCGCTGGTATTAAATAACTTGACGGTAAAGGCTATGTACATTCAGAAAATCAGTAGTTGAATTGGACGAGTGGATACGGTATGTCAAAAATCAAGTTGACAATTTGTGTATAAATAATTGATATTTAGACATCCAAGATAAAGATTTAAGTATTTGAAGCAGATAACAGATGGTATCTCTTAAGAGGGTGTCACTGCATACATGTGTTACTGTACATGACAATTTGTTGTAAATATCTGGAATTTAGACATAGCTGATAAATCCCTTAATCCACAAGACATGTTCTGCATAGATTCATATTTTGAAATCAAAAAGACAGATGGTTTGAATGTTTGGTTCAGAATTGACAATTTGCAGGAAAGAAGAGCAAGCTTTCTTCCTGAGCAGCAGATTGCAGATATCTGATGCTGACTTCTGTCAGTGTTTTAGCTGGCAAAGATCCACAAAAGGAAATCTGGGATTTAACATTCTGCATCAAAGTTCAAACTTCTAAGGTCTGAAGCACTCCTTAGAGCAATTATTGTTGTTTTGGAAATACATCACACAATATTCAAATTGGCTATTCTGATCTGAAATGATACACCACACTTCTATCTATGGACAATCTAATAACACATTTCTGAGCGACTGACTCATCAAACTTTGCGAGGTTGTCACCAAGAATTAGGCAGTTTTAACATTAAATGCTGGTACAAGGTTGATCTGGAGACATCTAATCATTTGTAATCATTCCCATAAAATGATATTATTGTCTTAACTTTATGATAATGTTTGGCATTATAGACACCATGATAACCAAGCAACAGTTATGCAACACATGACAAAATAGACTGATGTTTCCACTGACAACATTATAGTAAGCGGAATATTAGATATCAATAGCAAGTTCAATTTTGAACCCAGAACAGTTTATGTTTGCTATTGTTGCAGGTCATATCATCCTTGAGACCTTAAAGTCTGCTGTTGGTTTCTAAATATGTCCTGGTAGCTGACACGTCTTCTATACAATGCCTTTTCCAACTTCAAGGTTAAAGGTGTAGGTCCTATTTCAACAGAGTGTATATTTTACTTTCAACTGATTGACCTTGACCCCTGAAATGTATTTTGTGAGATTTAACTTTAGGTTGTTTCTTGTTTACTCTCCAGAGGCAAAAGAAAGTATGCAACTCTGGGGATGAGGCTGTTATGTAAATACATAAGAAATAGAAAATAGGTATACCAATTAATTTTGGTCATGGTCAATCACAATAAGTTTAATCTCAATTGCTTTTGACCGGAGGGGCATGGGAAGCTGTAATGGAATACTTGAATATCGGTAAAGATTAAAGGGAAAACACATTGGCTATGTAATTTGCAAAAAATGACTGGGTGAAACCTGATGACACCATATTGATACAGATATGCCGTAATTTAATCCCTTAACTGTACATGGAATCATCGAATTAAAGTCAGATGCATCTACTATCATATGATGTGTGGCACCTAGTTCTATGCACATTCTTAAAATATAACTTTTAAAATCAAAAGTCCGCCTCTATCTACCCAGTAATAAGTATTCATTTGATGTTTGTATGAAAGAAGGAAGGATAAATTTGCAGATTCTGAGCAAAGATATTTAGAAAACACATCCAACAAGAAACAGCAGTTAGAGATTTGTCTATGGAAGCAAAATGCGGAGCAAAAATTCCATGCTTAACAAAGTTTTGAACCGTGTGCTGAGCAGAGGCTCATTGTTTCTCAATAACAGCTACTGAATTCTACATATGATACATTGATTTTTTGACACAACTGAAATGGATTTATGTCAGTATATCTGTCACAGGGCCAATGAGGTCTTTGCATCAATTCTTCCAAATGTTATGTCAATACTCACTCTGTAAGAAAGTCAATATGACATTTGAATTAAAAGTAGGACTTTGAAGTATTCAGTCCAGATGTTAGACTAAGTACATCTTAATAGTATTATTTTTATCAACAATCTATATCCTCTTGCAGAATTTTAAAATGCCCTTGGTATTTGGGGAATATGTGCTTTCTCTCACTTTTTATTTCCACCAAATATGTTACTATGGATACCTAGCAAACAAACATACTTCGGTAAATTGACAGCATTTCCTGTTGGGGAAGTTCTTGTTTGGGGTTCTACAAAATCGACCTGTATTTTTTACACCAAGGACAGTTGTCATGGATATTGGTGTGAAATGAGAATGTGTTCAATATAATTCGTTTTTAGGCAATCAGTGGGCAAGCTCGGCTACTATTTCAATCATAAAAATGTGGGTTTTACAAAACTAGGCATCAAGGGCTGCAATATGGTATTACCACATGTTGACATACCATAGGGAAAAATGTCAAAAAGGCTATCGAAGGGTACCCCTCTCCAAAATCAACCCCCCTTAAAGCAATACTATAAAGTGCTCAAAAAATGAAGCGCCCCCATGTTACCCATGACTTTTGATTTTTTCAGCTTATTGGGTTTAATACTCTCCAAATGATTGGGCCTAAATGTGCTTACTTTTTTGGTTATGGCCATTTTTTCTGAAATAAATTCGGGATCCTGAATTTAACTCCACATATATTAGTTTCGATCCAAAGATATCCGGGAGTGCTGAAAATGCGTTGTCAAGGTTATCACAATGCATCAACGAACTTAAATCATGGATGACAACAAATAAACTCCAATTAAATAGTCAAAAAACCGAATTCTTTGTTGCTGCGACGAATTACACTCTGAAAAATCTTCCATCATTAAAACTCAGGGTTGGTGATGTCGAAATTCTACCTTCCGATTGTGTGAAAAACCTCGGTGTATTTTTCGATGCAAAAATGTCGATGTCAAAGCAAATAAACTTCATCTGTCGCTCAGCAAACTTTCATTTAAAGAACATCAACCGCATCCGCCGCTATATGGACTTCAACACATGCAACCACATCACACGTTCATTGGTCATATCACGCATAGACTATGCAAACTCTTTACTGGCTGGAATCACATCCAAAGAACAGAAACGTCTTCAGGTCCTTCAGAATAGGGCCGCCCGTGTGATCTTTATGGCCCAACGTGATGTTAGCGCGATGCCACTGTTAAAAGAGCTGCATTGGCTTCCCGTGAGCGAAAGGATTCGTTTCAAGGTCATGCTTATGGTGCACAAATGCAAGCATGAGAAGGCACCATCATACCTCACCAAGTGTATCGCCAACTATGAACCTGGTAGATCTGGACTACAATCAGCATCAGATGAAACCCGTCTTGCAGTTCCACGAACACGTCTGATTACTGCCGGCGACGCTTCTTTCAGTGCTTTTGCACCTCGGGAATGGAACAATCTACCCAAAGCCATCCGCTCCATCAGCTCATCTGCTTCATTCAAAAAAGCCCTAAAAACTCATTATTTCCCAAAGTAAGCATCGCTTCACCACTGTCACCGTAGCATTGCCCATCTCCTGTCTGCAAGGTTTTGCTGTTGTTTTTAATCGCTTGTATCATTTGTGTATGAAATGTTATTGATTCTAATCTTGTGTGTTATTATTATTGTACTATTACCATGTTTTTAACTTAGCGTAATGTAGTTATATTGTAGTGTAAGTTTTTATATGAATTTATATGTATTTTTGTAAGCGCATTATAAATGTCCATTATTATTATTAAAGCATGCATACATGCTTTTTATCCATTTTTCGGTGGCAAAACAATTTTTTGACAAAATCCACTTGAAAACGCTTTTAGATAGTCACATTCCTTCATTTTATGCCGCTTTTAACATTTTTGACCAAAATCTTATAGTATTGCTTTAAAGTTTCTTCCATGTAGTGGAGCTTCATAGCTTTTGCACATATTTATGGTGTAATTGGACCCCAATAGAAAAAGCTCTTTTTGAGCTTTCTTGGATTATCCAAGGCATTTTATTCAACTTTTTATTTTGTAAAAAAAATAATGTTCTGTTATTGTAAAATGTTGAATAATATCTGACAACAATCAATCAATGGATGAGCTCTAGGTTTTTCATTAAATGCTTTCAGGCATGCACATAACCCTCAAATTAGATATGCAATATACGTAAACATTAAGCCTAAAGAATAATAACCAAAGTATTTTGTAAACCAGGTTATAAATTTCTGGAAATCTCAAATGTCAGTAAATCAGCAATGAAAATCGCTCTTGTTTTCACAGCATATTAAAATGCATGAATGCAAATTTAACATCAGCAATTGAAATTAGATACCTGCGAGTAGGTTTACGTAATTGCATGCAGGATATTGAATTGTTGATTACCAAGAACACTTACTGCACTGAAATTGAGATATGTACATAATCAGGAAGTGCCAGGGAGGAATATCAATTCATTTATAAATGAAGTTAATAGTACATGCAACTAAGAGCAAATTTACCAAAACTGATTACACAGACTTATTTCAAAAATAAATTATGCAAATCTTAAACGCTGCATCAAAACAGCTCAAAATGGCAAATTATGTAGTTGTCTACTGCAGCAACACAAAAGACCTTTTCAAAACATGACTTTCTGATCATTCCCGAAGCCGATTTTACTCTTCCTGGCAATTGCAGACAGAAAAAGTGCCTCATTAACACAATACCCAGAATATAAAGTTACATTCAGGTTAACTGTTTGAGTACAAGTTCTAACCTGTAATTAGGGTTACCACTAACGAGGCACTTTTAGTATGTTGCACCCTGAGGTGACTTGCAATTTTAAACTTAATCAGAAAATGTCAAATGAAAATGTAATTCTTTCTGTCAATGAGCCTATTTTAGTGTTCTGTGCATCTGACCATGTATGGCTCTCGATATATTTTTCATATCTAAAGTTGGGAGAACATGGGTACAAGGATATAAAGCTATAACGATACACACTAATACACACTATTATTTTTCACTTTAATTGCACTGAAAATGCAAGAAAATTTCCACTCACAAGCTGGAAAATTTTATCGACAAAAACATGCACACTAATTAGGTTGTGTGTGATTGGTTGAAAAAAAAAGACCATGTGATCAATGTGCCGAAGATTTTCGAATGAGTTTAGAACATGTTGACACAAAGCAACAGTTTCTCTGAAATGACCTTTAGACCAATGAAAAAAAAAATGGCCACGTGATCAATGTGCCAAAGATTTCCGAATGAATTTAGAACATGTTTACACAAAGCAACAGTTTCTCTGAAATGACCTTTAGACCAATGAAATAAAAAATGATTGGAAAAAAATGGCCACGTGATCAATGTGCCAAAGATTTCCGAATGAATTTAGAACATGTTTACACAAAGCAACAGTTTCTCAGAAATGACCTTTAGATCAATGAAAAAAAAAATGATTGAAAAAAAAAGACCACGTGATCAATGTGCCGAAGATTTCCGAATGAATTTAGAACATGTTTACACAAAGCAACAGTTTCTCAGAAATGACCTTTAGACCAATGAAAAAAAAATGATTGAAAAAAAAAAAAACGGCCACGTGATCAATGTGCCAAAGATTTCCGAATGAATTTAGAACTTGTTTACACAAAGCAACAGTTTCTCAGAAATGACCTTTAGACCAATGAAAAAAAAAAAAATGATTGGAAAAAAAAACGGCCACGTGATCAATGTGCCAAAGATTTCTGAATGAATTTAGAACTTGTTTACACAAAGCAACAGTTTCTCAGAAATGACCTTTAGACCAATGAAATAAAATGAAAAATGATTTGAAACCGTATTTTTAAGGGTAAAGGGAACCCATCTGCTCAGGAAAATGTGAATCCTAACTATTTTTTAATCATGAAAAGATAAATAGTTTCCACTGCCTTTGCGGGGACTCAATCCATGGATTATGGCAGGAGTTAGTCATGCATTACGAAGCGAGGGATCTACCGCTGAGCTATCAAGGCAGCGTTGAGATTGTGAACTAAAATCTACAACATAAACATTAGAATACCATATTTTTCTTTTGTTTACATAAAAATTGTAATTTTTGTCTCATTGGAATGCTCAATTTGTAAGTAAATTATGCGAATGCGCATATCAGACAATGTAGATACTTAGAACAGGCAATTCACAGCTCGAACAGGCAATTCACAGCTCAAACAGGGCGAACTCAGAGTCGTAATTCACATCCGGATTTTTGGGCAAAACAAAGTGGGTTTGTTACATTATCATTCAAAATCAACTCAGCATATTTATAAAATATTGTTTGTAATTCAATAAGAAGTATCAAGCCTACAATCTGTCAAAATTTGAAAGCAGTCCAATGGTTCGAACATCATGAAATTATGAGGTTTCAGTGAAAAAGGGTCAACTTTTAGTCTTTAGGCGTCATTTTGACCTTGATAATAAAAGTGAAATCACTAGTAAAGTTCCATGTATAAACTAGAGACTCTATTCAACATGTACGCCAAATATTGTGATACTCTGATAGGTGTAAGTAGGTAAAACCTTGCAGTAAACATGACATTCAGCCGAGCGAGACGTTTTTAGGGACTGTAACCTTAAAGTACTATGATAAAAAAATTCTTTCCATTTCTCCCTATAATGTGCCTGTTGGATTTGACACAACCTACTTCATAAAACCATCATGAAGGTTTACAACTTCCACTTGCATCTCATAATGTCTGCAACAGGTTATGCATTGACGTCTCTCTTAAGGACATGTCTGCTTTCTATTACTTGATATTCAAGTATACATACATGTCTGATATTTCCTTATTTCAGATCAATTTTCGTATCAAAATTGAGATTTCCAAAATCTCATATGGTAGGAATTAAGAACGTAAGAAATGTTCAAGATATGGTTACACTAGCATGCAATATGATGTTACATTTACATCTAAGATCTACCGCCAACATTTGATAGTTTCTTTTTCACAGAGATGTAACACATGAACAATTAAATTTCCTGAAATGCATGAAAATGCGATTCAAACTGAGCAGCTTCCTATTCTTTTGCACTTGGTATAATATCCTGAAAATGCAAATATTTTGTGTAAATTTCCTGAAAAGTTACATCCCTGTTTCCAAACATTCTGAAGTGCACGGATCCCAAACAAGACATGTATATAGATAACTATAATATTATGAAAAATAAAAGGTCTTTCACTGATCATGCAATTAGATCTAAATCTGGGGATCTAATAGTCCTATTTTATGGATTTTTTTGGACAAATCGAAATCCATAAAACACTTCTGATTTCAATATAAGAGACTCCAAAAGTCTGTGTCCTTCTATTTTAATGTGTATAAAAATAGAGAAACGAAAGGTTGTTTGAAAACTATGAATTTTGAGAATTAGCTGTCCCATAATTATAAAAAATAATAATAAAAATTGCAACCTCATCAAAGCAGTCAAGTGCATCAATAGCAATGAAGCAAATTCTTCTACAAAAAAAGGTCCCTGCAATCACCAATATCCTGAAGTACATTTCAAAATAAGAGTACATTTTTCAAAATAATTTTTAATATTGATGTCGAAGCCCTGGAGTGACAGTGTTTTGTTGTTCAGCTCACTTGTGAATTTGCCCAAGAGCAATGGCATTATATTTAAAACCCAAATACTCCCTTTTGAATACCAAATGATGCTGGTGCGGTATTGGTTGCATGATTGTGATAATGTGAAAGACACAAAATGCTTATTGTTAGTTAATGCACGCATGGAAATTATCTTAGTTACTTCTTGTGGAATAATCATATTTCATAAAGATATTTCAGAATATAGAGCACAAGTAAACAAGGAATAAACTTACAAAGTGGTTGCAAAAATGAACAAGTGAATTCATTTCCTTAGCTCAGGATAGATTTCTTTCATATCGTTACTTCACAAATTGCATGCTAATTTTTGTCAAACTTTAAATGCTTAGAAACTTCTGACAGAAATCAAAAATGGTTCCTGAAAGTTTACAGAATTCAGAAAGATGGAGAGAAAAAGTCTTAAAAAATGGACTCAAAATATGAGTTGATACAAACAAACTTCTTGATTCCAATATCTATCCATCAAATAAAAATGTGACATGAAAAGCACTAATTTCAACAACTTTTGCAAAATCCTAGACTTTTGCAAATATTCCTACTAGGGATTCTGAATTTTGGAAAATATTCACACACAAAAATTGAAATTGGTTGGGTGCCTCACTGCCTTACATGAATATTTAAGGAATAACAAAAATCAAATTCTGCATTACAGCTGGTGTGTAAAATAATTGCAACTACATCAAAGCATAGATTTTTAGGGACAAATCTGTGATCAAAGCAGTCAAAGTTGATCTAGTGAAAGCTCCCATTACATGGACCTATGCAATATATCCCAAATAACATTTCAAATTATGAGAGGTTTTTTTTTTAAATAATTGTTAATATTTATGTCAAAGTCCCGGAGTGACAGTATTTGTTGTTCAGTTCATTTGTGAATTTGCCCATGAGCAATGGCATTATATTCAAAAAACAAATACTCCCTTTTGAATACCAAATGATGCTAACAAGGTTTTGGTTGCATTTGGAATAACATGAAACACACAAAGGGCTTATTGCTAGTAAATGCACGCATATAAATTATCTTAGTTACTTTTTGTGGAATAATCATATTTCATAAAGACATTTCAGAATATAGAGAACAAGTAAACAAGGAATAACTTACATAGTGAATGCAAAAAGTGAACGAGGGAATTTATTTCCTTCGTTCAGGATAGATTTCTTTCATATTGTAACCTTGCATATTGCATGCTAATTTTTGTAAAACTTAGACAGTTACCTTCTTACAGTAAACAATTACAGTTTTTAAAGAGTGTACAGAAATGAGAGAGTCGGATAAGTAAAGATATTTACTGATGAGTTCAGCACAATAACCATTAAGTCACTACTGTCTAAATTTTTTTCCATAGACAATTTCAACTTCAGGAATTTGTAATCTACTAGTTTGTTGTGGCTATCACAGCATCTTAAACGTTATTCATCACATGGGTGAATTCAGATTACAATAAAAAATAAATGTAAATTGGGGTTTCATTGCCATAAAAGAATTGTTCAGAAGCAATATATTATATTTTATATACTTACTAAATATTGATGTTAAAATGCCAAAAGCAATTATTATCACATTATGATCCCATCTTCCTTCGAAAATTGGCAGAACATTAATTTAAAGGTGCATTGAACAAATCTTATTCATCAGCTTAAGTTTTCTAATCTTCTCAAATAATGTATGACACTTTAAAAATTCACAAACAGAATTGGCCCTAAGTCTAAGAACATGATGATGGAGAAACTTTCAGGATAGTGTCCTTTAATTATGGATTCCTCTCTCTTTGGATGGTTATGATAAATTCAAATTCTTTGAATGGTTATGATAAATGAGAATATTTGAATTCATGGGCGGAAATAACAACTGATCTCAATTTCATAAACCTTAAAATGCAAAATTATGGATAAGTTGAATATCACCATTGCCCTTTAACTCTGAAAATAAAAAGATCCAATAGTTTTATATCTGCAATATAGATAACCTAGTTAATTAGCAAAATCAATGAAAATCAACATTGTGATATATATTTCCCCTGTGGATGTAAATTCACCTTTCATTTCTCACAATATCAATATAATGCATTTAAACTATTCACACATCTTTAAAAAGTCTGTTTTAAATTCACCAGATGACTAGCTAGAATAAAAATCTGACTTCATTAAGATGAAATCGTTATCATCTTTTTACGCATTTATAAGAGAAACATCATTTCTTTTTGTGGTTGCATTAACTAATTATATTTTGTCCCTAGGGCTTGCTGTATTTACCTGGGATCTAAAGATTTGCAGTGAAATACTGCAAAATTTTATAACATAATTTGTGAAATTCAAAAAAGGAATCTTATATCTTGCAAGATTATGCCATCCTTAACTTTTGTTTCATATATTCTGTTTTTGCAACTCATATTTTTGAGAGATAAGCGTTTCTACAATTAGATGGTTATGAGGTACATGTAACAAAATGGATGATTGTGAAGAGTACATTTGGAGGATATGTGTCTTGTAAATCATTATGTGAAATTTAAGTATTGGAATGGAGTTCTAGTTTTCATTTGTAGCTTATGATATCCAGATTGATAGGTTGTCACATCACCTATTGTTGTTTCAAATAATTTTCAGACATGAAAATTCAGAGCCATGCGTCACAGTACTGCATGTGCAATTTACGCAAATACGCAACGCTTTCCATGTGTGCACTATGCCGCAGTACTGTTATTACTGATTGGAAACCGCGTTGCGTACTTCCCGATGTCCTATGCTTGTCGCTGCTTTTGGATACACGTTGGCAAGTTCAAATTGTCAGTTTGTGTCTGAAATTTATTTGAAACAATAATAGTAATATATATAACTGATCTTTTATCTTCCTTTAAATTCAAATTCTAAGACAAGTTTATATATGAGGGAATCTGTTAATATGGTCTGATGTCAAAAGAAAAACTAAATGTAGCTTGTCAGTTTGTCAGTACCGAAATACTCTATTTGGCTTGTCTGTAACACAATACAGTACTAGCATGTGATAAGGTATATCTTGACAAGGAGTAAAAGGTGTCAAAAAAACCCATCATACTGCCAATCCTCTCAGGATATATATTGCCGCACGTAAAAAATATCATGAGCATGAAAATTAAAAAGTGCGAAATGATTCAAATATTAGCCGCATGTGTGAAAATTACTGAGCACGAAAATATTGGTGTTTACAGTATATTGTGTTAGTTCATGTGTATACGTCAAGTTTTTATCTAATGATTTTTTATCCCTTTTTAAAATCTTAAAAGTGAAGAAATTCCATAAGAGATGTATCCATAGGTTCTGATGTAAAAAGGAAAAACAGAGCTTGTCAGGTTATAGTTTACAGAAAGTGCACCAGCAACATGTTAGAGAGATGTGGCTTGTCAATAACTTAATGCAGTACTAGCATAGGATAATATACACCTTGACAAGGAGTGTCAAAACAGCCATCACCTTGTCAATTCTCTCAGGTGACAAGATGTGATAGAGCTCTTCTTGTCTACTCCCAAACATTTCGATGAGTTTGATTTTTGCGTATGTTGACAATTTGTAACCCAGTTGTCGTTTTCCTCAATAGGCATGAGAAAAAAATCACAATAGAATTCAAAACATGGAACACTTTGCAAATATCTCTGTCAAACACTAAAAATAAATTCATCTTTATAAAAAGATTGAAACTAATGAACAATTAATGTAAAGATTGGACCAAAAACCAAAGTTAAAATGAAAAAATCTGAAATTTAGGCAGAGATACCATAACCTTTTTTCAAATGAAAGGTCAACATATAGGCATAACCAAAAAGACAATAATCTCAGGAAAACTAGACCCGGAAAGTAACAAATTTGATCAACATAGTGTAAGCGACCACGATATGTTTCGCGCTTGCTTCACTTTGGTCTCTGCTCAAGCTCCCCCCACTGTGGTGCTGCCACTGATTAATAAGCCAGGGAGGCATAATATACAATTACAGATATTCTGTATTACATTTTGTCCCTATTTTTATCATTTCTTACTTTTTCATAAAGATAAACTCAAAGACAAAGACTAAAAATACAATAAGTCTAATTCCATTCTTCCAGAGAGGAAAGCAAGAAACCCCATATGAACAAAATCATCCTGCTAATACTTTATTGTGTGTTATCTCTTTCAGCTTTATATTCATCTCATAAAGTGAACCTATGGGATGAAGTATAAATTAGATTATGCATTCAAAGAGCGGGCAATATACTTCTCTTGGGCATTTTAAATTCTATCTTTGTTCTTGTTGTTGTTGTTGTTCTTCTTCTTCTTCTTTTTTTTTTTTTTTTTTTTGATTTGACTGGAAAAATTAAATTTTTCTTGATGGCATGAAGGCACCAATACACATTAAAAATTCAGAATGCATGAAATAGTAATCAAAAACATTAAACATTGTGAAATTGCACTTCTCTGGCCAGAGGGTTAGAATCAAATATACATAGATGTTGTTTTACAAAATCCAAGACTGCCTCTCCCTGGACCCCTGTCAAATTAAATCACTCTAGGCCTCTGTGGAATAGATCCCGGTTAGACATCCCTGGAAATTTACACATTTCCTTTCTATATTTCATATTCTTATATTAAAAAAATCAATAAAATAACATTTATGACAGGATGTAAAAATATTACAATTTGGGTATACCATGAAGCGGTTTGATCATGTTTATACAAACTTTTAATCAGAACAACCATTTCTTGTAAAATTCAATATTTCATGATGTATTATAAAAAGACTGATTTCAAAATATATTCAAAATACAAACAACTCTATGCCATATTTATTTCCACTTTGAGGAGACAGTATTATGAATTTTATTCTGTATAATTTACTAGAATAAAGGAAGATCCACATGGTTGTGCCTAACCTAAGCATTTTCAAAAAGTGATGAAGATGATTTTATTAAAATCTCTGCCAAAATTCCTCGGACAAAATCAGTTTGTAAGCAGTGAGCACTGTACTATGGATGTTTATTTACATCGTCTGAAGAATTGTGACACCAACTTTACTAATATCATGATAACCTGCCATAAAATTTTACCAGTGGCAAATTTTGCACCATGTTTGCAGCCTCAGCAGCACTGTGACGTCAGTGGCTTCTATGCGCTCAAAATATTTTGAACACTGATTTGAAACAAATTGCATACAGCAATTGTGGACAAAATGCTAGATAAAATTACTTTGAGTTTTTACTCAAGATTTATAAAGGATAAAAAGGAAAATTATGTTGCCTTCAATTACTGAAGCTAGGGCTGGGCAATATGAATCACAATAACAAACAGATCAGCATTTCAACAACTCACCGTATCTTCTTATAGGCCTACGGGAGCGCGTCGTTTTTGATTTGTAATGAATCTACTGTTGATATTCAAATAAGCACATTACGCACGGCACAGTGTTTACGCAGTACACACAAGTCAGCGTGCTGTTCGTTGTGCTAATGGGAACAGTTGAAAACGATATTGAAAGCTAAAAGCATTTTAAAACTAACATTTTTCTTCAGATTCTGCAAATATTTTTTTGAACACATGGATCCTATTGTCAGAATATTAGGCCAAAGACCCCAAAGACTAATATGGCAGTGATTTTTGAAGATAATATCTATTTATTAGTAACTATTAACAGTATAAAAATGTTAAAAAAATGCTCATAACACCTCAATCAACTTGGGTTAAATAAAACTCTCCAGACAAATTACATTGTATTGCTCACAGTATCATACAGGAAAGGGTATTTCACACATTTGTATAACACTTGATTACTACTTTAATCATCAATCGAACCGTCCTCCAGGAATAAGGCATTCAAAAGTGTTTTTGATCACTTTGATATCCTTTAAAATGATCAAAGAGATCAAACTATTTCCTCATTATTAAGTACACAACCATCAGTCTATCAGCAGCACTTCAAAAGAGCTTTACCACTAAAATAATGTGTCATGCAGACTTAATTAAATGTAAGGTTGACTGAAGTCAAATGATCTTATGATTTCATTCTATGTAGCAAAATTGCACCTTTGATCAAAAATTAATCCAAAATGCTCCAATATCTTTATAACCTAAACCTCTGGTGCATGGC